>SRMA01004843.1:0-23041 GCA_007224835.1 Danionella cerebrum
TACAATGTTTCAGCTTCAGCTTTCAAATTTTGACACTTTTCAGATTACAATGTCTCACCTTTTAGCTTTAACTTTCAACTTTTGACACTTCACTTTCTAATGTTTCACCATTCAGCCAAGGCATTCAGTAATTTTAAGCATTCTCTTTCAGCTCTCTGCATTCACACGCATTTTCCGCTAGGAAATGCATATTCTAGTTATTATTATTTTTATTCCCCCCCCTTTTTTATAAGTCAACTACTTCAGCATCCTTTGGCCTAGAAACACCATTCAAACTTTTAAATGTTCAGCTTTTTTCAGACTAGGTTGCTATTACATATCACTTTTCAAACTTTTATACTTTTTATAAAATTTAACTTTATTTAAAATTTTTTTCCCATTGAAATGAATGGGAAACACTTCAAATCTCTTTCAATCTTCAGCTTTTTTTTCAACCTTCATATCTTCAGCATACTTTCAGCTAGAGCAATCATTCAAATTTTAAACAATTCAACACATTTTCAGCTTTTAAAATATGTTTTCAGCTTTTTCATATCTTTTACAGATTTTTATAAATCACAGTTTAAGTTTAATGAAGAATTTGGATTTTGACCTAATTCTGCTCCACTCTAGCTTCCACTCTAATTTCTCACATCTCAAACTTCTTCATCAATTCCTCTCTCCTAAACTAAACTTTACCCTTTATGCATAAAATTTATATTAACGTAGTAGAGAAATTTGTCCTCTTTCCAAAGATGCAGTTGTTTCTTTCATATGACCAACGGTTTTTAAACTAGGAAGGCTAAACCTTAACGAGGGAAGCAAATTGCTCCATTAAGATCAATGCATTTCACCCAGAAAATAATGCTTGAAGGTTTTAAATTAAGGCCTTTTCTAACTCGCCATAACTAATAGAATTTTCCACATATCTTAAAAATTTTTACACCATACTCTTCATTGAGGCCTTCTGCTTCTCACAAAGAAAGAATCATCTCGATATGTCTTACGGTTCTTTTGTAATGTTTATTTGTTTGAGGCATGGTCAACATCTGAGAAATGTCTCCTCGATTCGAAAAGTGGCAGTTGGAGGCAGCTGTTAATCAACTAATTTGAACAACGAAATTTGATTGGCTTAGCCTTCCCATAGACTCACAATGGGCCATAGAGATGCATTGCTGCCATTCATTTCAATAGGGCAATTGATTCCCATATGATACTATTGTAAAATAGCTTTTGTAATTGGTTCACAATGGAGAGTCATAGCAACATTAAGGATGCATATAACCAATCCAGCCAATCAATGCTTATGATTTAACATTAATTCAACAAGCCACGCCCACTTTTCAACATCATTTTTGGATGTCAAATATCTTCTAAGTGGAACATCGTAGAAACATGGGAGTTGTTTTATATTGATCTAAGTTGAATGTAGATTACAACATGATGTCAACAACTCATCCATAGCAACCAGATTAATTTCCATAGCAACCCAATTGACAAATCTTTATCTCAGCCCAGGAAAATGCTAGAGACACAGGAGTTGGTCTGATTGACTTATAGTCACACAGGGAACATTATATAATGTCAATGACCCCTCCATAGCAACCATAATGGTTACCATAGCAACCTAATTGACACATATCTATCTCAGCTTAGGAAAATGCTAGAGACATGGGGGTGAGTTTGTTTCACTAATAGCCACCCCGGGAACCTTCATTGAGGTACCTGACCCTCCATAGCAACCATACTGGTTACCATAGCAACCCAGTTGACACATCTCTATCTCAGCTTAGGAAAATGAGAGAGACACAGGAGTTGGTCTGAATGACTTGTAGTCACACAGGGAACATTATATAATATCACTGACCCCTACATAGCAACCATACTGGTTACCATAGCAACCAAATTTACACATCTCTATCTCAGTTTAGGAAAATGAGAGAGACACGGAGTTGGTCTAAATGACTTGTAGTCACACAGGGAACATTATATAATGTCACTTACCCCTCCATAGCAACCATACTGGTTACCATAGCAACCAAATTGACACATCTCCATCTCAGCTTAGGAAAATAAGAGAGACACGGGAGTTTATCTAAATGACTTGTAGTAACACAGGGAACATTATATAATGTCACTGACCCCTCCAAAGCAACCATACTGGTTACCATAGCAACCCAATTGACACATCTCTATCTCAGCTTAGGAAAATGAGAGAGACACGGGAGTTGGTCTAAATGACTTGTAGTCACACAGGGAACATCATATAATGTCACTGACCCCTACATAGCAACCATACTGGTTACCATAGCAACCAAATTGACACATCTCTATCTCAGTTTAGGAAAATGAGAGAGACACGGGAGTTGGTCTAAATGACTAGTAGTCACACAGGGAACATTATATAATGTCACTGACCCCTCCATAGCAACCATACTGGTCACCATAGCAACCAAATTGACACATCTCTATCTCAGCTTAGGAAAATGAGAGAGACACGGGAGTTGGTCTAAATGACTTGTGGTAACACAGGAAACATTATATAATGTCACTGACCCCTCCATAGCAACCATACTGGTTATCATAGCAACCAAAAATGGCACATCTCTATCTCAGCTTAGGAAAATGAGAGAGACACGGGAGGTGGTCTAAATGACTTGTAGTCACACAGGGAACATTATATAATGTCACTGACCCCTCCATAGCAACCATACTGGTTACCATAGCAACCAAATTGGCATATCCCTATATCAGCTTTGTAACATGCTAGAGACATGGGGGTTGTTTTTTCACTCATAGTGACACTGGGAACAATCTATTATGTAAATGACCTGTCCAGAGCGACCAGACTTTTTACCACAGCAACGCAATTGCCATATCTTTATCTTAGGTTAGGAAAATGCTAGACAGAATTTCAACTTACTTATATTATACCTTTCAGCTTCCACTTTCAACTTTTGACACTTTGAACTTTCAAAAGTTTCACCTTCAGCTTCCACTTTCTATTTTTGACACTTTCAACTTTACAATGCTTCACCTTTCAACTTTATACGTTTTCAACTTTAGAATGTTTTACCTTTCAGCCTCCACTTTCAACTTTTGATATTTTCAACTTTACAATATTTCACCTTTCAGCTTCCACTTTCAACTTTTGACACTTTCAACTTTTGACACTTTCAACTTTCTAATTTTTTAACATTCAGCTTCCACTTTCAACTTTACATATTTTAACTTTACAATGTTTCAGCTTTAGCTTTTAACTTTTGACATGTTCAACTTTATAATGTTTCACCTTTTAGCTTGAACTTTCAACTTTTGACACTTTCTAATGTTTTACCTTTCAGCTCCCACTTTTAATTTTTAACAATTTCTACTTTTTAATTTTTCGACCTTCAGCATCCACTTTCAACTTTGCATATTTTAAATTTACAATGTTTCAGCTTCAGCTTTCAGCTTTTGAAACTTTCTAATGTTTCACTCTTCAGCCAGGGAATTCAGCAATTTGAGCATTACCTTTTCAGCTCTCTGCATTCACACGCATTTTCCGCTAGGAAATGCACTTTCTAGTTATTAGTGTGAATGCAGAGGCATTCACACTATTGTTATCCTACGTATTTATTATTATTCTTATTCCCCCCTTTTTTTTGTAGCCTACTCCTTCCGCATACTTTGCTCTAGAAACACCATTCAAACGTCAAAACGTTCAGCTTTTTTGCTTTAGGTTGCTTGTATTCAGCTTTTTGATATCTTTTATACTTTTTATAAAATTTAACTTTATTTAAAATATTTTTTCCCATTGAAATGAATGGGGAGACTCTTCAAATCTCTTTAAATCTTCAGCTTTTTTTTTAACCTTCATAACTTCAGCATACTTTCAGCTAGAGCAATCATTCAAATTTTAAACAATTTAACACATTTTCAGCTTTTAAAAGCTCTTTTCAGCTTTTACATATCTTTTACAGATTTTTATAAATCACAGTTTAAGTTTGATGAAGAATTAGGATTTTGACCTAATTCTGCTCCACTCTAGCTTCCACTCTAATTTTTCACATCTCAAACTTCTTCATTTATTCCTCTCTCCTAAACAAAACTTTACCCTTTATGGATTAAATTTATATTAAAGTGGTAGAGAAATTTGTCCTCTTTCCAAAGATGCAGTTGCTTCTTTCATATGACCTACGGTTTTTAAACTAGGAGGGCTAAACCTTAACGAGGGAAGAAAATTGCTCCATTAAGATCAATGCATTTCACCCCGAAAATGATGCTTCAAAGTTTTAAATTAAGGCTTTTTCTAACTCGCTATAACTCCTAGAATTTTCCACGTATCGTTAAAAAATTTACATCATAATCTTTATTGAGGCCTTCTGCTTCTCACAAAGAAAGAATCATCTCGATATGTCTTACGGTTCTTCTGTAATGTTTATTTGTTTGAGGCATGGTCAAAATCTGAGAAATGTCTCCTCGATTCAAAAAGTGGCAGTTGGAGCCAGCTGGGCCTAATTTGAATACTGAAATTTGATTGGCTAAGGCTGTCCCATAGACTTAAAATGGGCCATAGAGATGCATTGCTCCCATTCATTTCAATGGGGCAATTGATTCCCATATGATCCTATTGTAAAAGTGATTTTGTAATTGGTTCACAATGGAGAGTCATAGCAAGATTCAGGTTGCATATAACTAATCCAGCCAATCATTGCTTATGATTTAACATAAATTCATCAAGCCACGCCCACTTTTCAACATAATTTTTGAATGTCAAATATCTTCTAAGTGGAACATCGTAGAGACATGGGAGTTGTTTTATATTGATCTAGGTTGAATGTAGATTAAAGATGATGTCACCAACTCATCCATAGCAACCAAATTATTTACCATAGCAACCAAATTGACACTTCTCTGTCTCAGCCTAGGAAAATGCCAGAGACACAGGAGTTGGTCTAATTGACTTGTAGTCACACAGGGAACATTATATAATGTCAATGACCCCTCCATAGCAACCATACTGGTTACCATAGCAACCCAATTGACACATCTCTATCTCAGCTTAGGGAAACGAGAGAGACACGGAAGTTGGTCTAAATGACTTGTAGTCACACAGGGAACATTATATAATGTCACATACCCCTCCATAGCAACCATTCTGGTTACCATAGCAACCAAATTGACACATCTCTATCTCAGCTTAGGAAAATGAAGAGACACGGGAGTTGGTCTAAATGACTTGTAGTCACACAGGGAACATTATATAATGTCACTGACCCCTCCATAGCAACCATACTGGTTACCATAGCAACCAAATTGACACATCTCTATCTCAGCTTAGGAAAATGAGAGAGACACGGGAGTTGGTCTAAGTGACTTGTAGTCACACAGGGAACATTATATACCGTCACATACCCCTCCATAGCAACCATTCTGGTTACCATAGCAACCAAATTAACACATCTCTATCTCAGCTTAGGAAAATGAGAGAGACACGGGAGTTGGTCTAAATGACTTGTAGTCACACAGGGAACATTATATAATGTCACTGACCCCTCCATAGCAACCATACTGGTTACCATAGCAACCAAATTGACACATCTCTCCCTCAGCTTAGAAAAGTGCTAGAGATATGGGGGTGAGTTTATTTCAATTATTGTGACCCTGATAACAATCACTGAGGTAACTAAACCATCCATAGCAACGATATGATTACCATAGCAACCCAATCGGCATATCTCTATCTCAGCTTAGGAAAATGCTAGAGAAACAGGGGTTGGTGTAATTTACCTGTAGTCACTCAAGGAACATTATATGATGGTACTGACCCCTCCATAGCAACCAGACGTGTTACCTTAGCAACCCAATTGGCATTTGTCTAACTCAGCTTAGCAAAATGCTCGAGACATGGGGGTAGGTTTATTTACTCGTAGTCACACAGATAACAATATATTATGTCTGTGACCCCTCCATAGCAACCATACTTATTACCATAGCAATCCATTTGATTGACATTTTCAACTTTACAATGTGTCACATTTATTTTAACTTTCAGCTTCCACTTTCAAATTTGACAATTTTAACTGTCTAATGTTTTACCTTTCAGCTTCCACTAATTGACACTTTTTACTTTCTAATGTTTCAAATTTCAGCTTCCACTTTCAACTTTTGACACTTTCAACTTTCTAATATTTTACCCTTCAGCTTCCACTTTCAACTTTACATATTTCAACTGTACAATAATTCAGCTTCAGCTTTCAACTTTTGACATTTTCAACTTTATAATGTTTCACCTTTTAGCTTGAACTTTCAACTTTTGACACTTTAACTTTCTAATGTTTTACCTTTTAGCTCCCACTTTTAATTTTCAACACTTTCTACTTTCTAATGTTTCACCCTTCAGCTTCCACTTTCAACTTTACATATTTCAAATTTACAATGTTTCAGCTTTTTGACACTTTTAACTTTCAAATTTTTCACCGTTCAGCCAAGGAATTCAGCAATTTTGAGCATTCCCTTTTCAGCTCTCTGCATTCACACGCATTTTCCGCTAGGAAATGCACTTTCTAGTTAGTGTGAATGCAGAGGCATTCACACTATTGTTATCCTACGTATTTATTATTATTATTATTCTTATTCCCCCCCCTTTTTCCGGAGCCTACTACTTCAGCATACTTTGCCCTAGAATCACCATTCAAACGTCAAAACGTACAGCTTTTTTTGCTCTATGTTGCTCGTATACAGCTTTTTGATATCTTTTATACTTTTTATAAAATTTAACTTTATTTAAAATATTTTTCCCATTGAAATGAATGGGAAACACTTCAAATCTCTTTCAATCTTCAGCTTTTTTTCAACCTTCATATCTTCAGCATACTTTCAGCTAGAGCAATCATTCAAATTTTAAACAATTCAACACATTTTCAGCTTTTAAAAGCTCTTTTCAGCTTTTACATATCTTTTACAGATTTTAATAAATCACAGTTTAAGTTTAATGAAGAATTTGGATTTTGACCTAATTCTGCTCCACTCTAGCTTCGACTCTAATTTTTCACATCTCAAACTTCTTCATCAATTCCTCTCTCCTAAACTAAACTTTACCCTTTATGCATAAAATTTATATTAAAGTAGTAGAGAAATTTGTCCTCTTTCCAAAGATGCAGTTGTTTTTTTCATATGACCTACGGTTTTTAAACTAGGAGGGCTAAACCTTAACGAGGGAAGCAAATTGCTCCAGTGAGATCAATGCATTTCACCCAGAAAATAATGCTTGAAAGTTTTAAATTTAGGCTTTTTCTAACTCGCCATAACTAATAAAATTTTCCACATATCTTGAAAAAATTTACACCATAATCTTCATTGAGGCCTTCTGCTTCTCACAAAGAAAGAATCATCTTGATATGTCTTACGGTTCTTCTGTAATCTTTATTTGTTTGAGGCATGGTCAACATCTGAGAAATGTCTCCTCGATTCAAAAGTGGCAGTTGGAGGCAGCTGTTAATCAACTAATTTGAATAACGAAATTTGATTGGCTTAGCCTTCTCATAGACTCACAATGGGCCATAGAGATGCATTGCTGCCATTCATTTCAATGGGGCAATTGATTCCCATACGATCCTAGTGTAAAATAGCTTTTGTAATTGGTTCACAATGGAGAGTCATAGCAACATTAAGGATCCATATAACTAATCCAGCCAATCAATGCTTATGATTTAACATTAATTCAACAAGCCACGCCCACTTTTCAACATCATTTTTGAATGTCAAATATCTTCTAAGTGGAACATCGTAGAAACATGGGAGTTGTTTTATATTGATCTAAGTTGAATGTAGATTACAACATGATGTCACCAATTCATCCATAGCAACCAGATTAATTTCCATAGCAACCCAATTGACACATCTCTATCTCAGCCCAGGAAAATGCTAGAGACACAGGAGTTGGTCTAATTGACTTATAGTCACACAGGGAACATTATATAATGTCAATGACCCCTCCATGGCAACCATAATGGTTACCATAGCAACCTGATTGACACATCTCTATCTCAGCTTAGGAAAATGCTAGAGACATGGGGGTGAGTTTGTTTCACTAATAGCGACCCCGGGAACATTCATTGAGGTACCTGACCCTCCATAGCAACCATACTGGTTACCATAGCAACCTAGTTGACACATCTCTATCTCAGCTTAGGAAAACGACAGAGACACAGGAGTTGGTCTAAATGACTTGTAGTCACATAGGGAACATCATATAATGTCACTGACCCCTCCGTAGCAACCATACTGGTTACCATAGCAACCAAATTGACATCTCTATCTCAGCTTAGGAAAATGCTAGAGACACGGGAGTTGGTCTAAATGACTTGTAGTAACACAGGGAACACTATATAATGTCACTGATCCTTCATAGCAACCGTACTGGTTACCATAGCAACCGAATTGAGACATCTTTATTTCTGCTTTGGAAAATGAGAGAGACATGGGAGTTGGTCTAAATGACTTGTAGTAACACAGGGAACATTATATAATGTCACTGACCCCTCCATAGCAACCATACTGGTTTCCATAGCAACCAAAATGACACATCTCTATCTCAGCTTAGGAAAATGAGGGAGACACGGGAGTTGGTCTAAATGACTTGTAGTCACACAGGGAACATTATATAATGTCACTGACCTTTCCATAGCAACCATACTGGTTACCATAGCAACCAAATTGACACATCTCTATCTCAGCTTAGGAAAATGAGAGTGACACGGGAGTTGGTCTAAATGACTTGCAGTCACACAGGGAACATTATATAATGTCACTGACCCCTCCATAGCAACCATACTGGTTACCATAGCAACCAAATTGGCATATCCCTATTTCAGCTTTGGAAAATGCTAGAGACATGGGGGTTGTTTTGTTTCACTCATAGTGACACTGGGAACAATCTATTATGTAAATGACCTGTCCAGAGCGACCAGACTTTTTACCACAGCAACGCAATTGCCATATCTTTAGCTTAGGTTTGGAAAATGCTAGACAGAATTTCAACTTACTTATATTATACCTTTTAGCTTCCACTTTCATCTTTTGCCACTTTCAACTTTTAAAAGTTTCACCTTCAGCTTCAACTTTCTATTTTTGACACTTTCAACTCTACAATGCTTCACCTTTCAACTTTATACGTTTTCAACTTTAGAATGTTTTACCTTCAGCCTCCACTTTCAACTTTTGATATTTTCAACTTTACAATATTTCAGCTTCCACTTTCAACTTTTGACACTTTCAACTTTCCTTTATTTTAACATTCAGCTTCCACTTTCAACTTTACATATTTCAACTTTACAATGTTTCAGCTTTAGCTTTCAACTTTTGACATTTTCAACTTTATAATGTTTCACCTTTTAGCTTGAACTTTCAACTTTTGACACTTTAACTTTCTAATGTTTTATCTTTCAGCTCCTACTTTTAATTTTTAACACTTTCTACTTTCTAATTTTTCACCCTTCAGAATCCACTTTCAACTTTACATATTTCAAATTTACAATTTTTCAGCTTCAGCTTTCAGCTTTTGAAACTTTCTAATGTTTCACTCTTCAGCCAAGGAATTCAGCAATTTGAGCATTCCTTTTCAGCTCTCTGCATTCACACGCATTTTCCGCTAGGAAATGCACTTTCTAGTTATTATTATTATTCTTATTCCCCCCCCTTTTTCCGGAGCCTACTACTTCAGCATACTTTGCCCTAGAAACACCATTCAAACATCAAAACGTTCAGCTTTTTTTGCTCTATGTTGCTCGTATACAGCTTTTTGATATCTTTTATACTTTTTATAAAATTTAACTTTATTTAAAATATTTTTCCCATTGAAATGAATGGGGAGACTCTTCAAATCTCTTTAAATCTTCAGCTTTTTTTCAAACTTCATAACTTCAGCATACTTTCAGCTAGAGCAATCATTCAAATTTTAAACAATTCAACACATTTTCAGCTTTTAAAAGCTCTTTTCAGCTTTTACATATCTTTTACAGATTTTAATAAATCGCAGTTTAAGTTTAATAAAGACTTTGGATTTTGACCTAATTCTGCTCCACTCTAGCTTCCACTCTAATTTTTCACATCTCAAACTTCTTCATCAATTCCTCTCTCCTAAACTAAACTTTACCCTTTATGCACAAAATTTATATTAAAGTAGTAGAGAAATTTGTCCTCTTTTCAAAGATGCAGTTGTTTTTTTCATATGACCTACAGTTTTTAAACTAGGAGGGCTAAACCTTAACGAGGGAAGCAAATTGCTCCATTGAGATCAATGCATTTCACCCAGAAAATAATGCTTAAAGGTTTTAAATTAAGGCTTTTTCTAACTCGCCATAACTAATAGAATTTTCCACATATCTTAAAAATTTTTACACCATAATCTTCATTGAGGCCTTCTGCTTCTCACAAAGAAAGAATCATCTCGATATGTCTCACGGTTCTTCTGTAATGTTTATTTGTTTGAGGCATGGTCAAAATCTGAGAAATGTCTCCTCGATTCGAAAAGTGGCAGTTGGAGGCAGCTGTTAATCAACTAATTTGAATAGCGAAATTTGATTGGCTTAGCCTTCCCATAGACTCACAATGGGCCATAGAGATGCATTGCTGCCATTCATTTCAATGGGGCAATTGATTCCCATATGATCCAATTGTAAAAGAGCTTTTGTAATTGTTTCACAATGGAGATTCAAAGCAACATTAAGGATACATATAACTAATCCAGCCAATCATTGCTTATGATTTAACATAAATTCATCAAGCCACGCCCAGTTTTAACAACCATAGAGATGCATTGCTGCCATTCATTTCAATGGGGCAAATGATTCCCATATGATCCAATTGTAAAAGAGCTTTTGTAATTGGTTCACAATGGAGATTCATAGCAACATTAAGGATGCATATAACTAATCCAGCCAATCATTGCTTATAATTTAACATTAATTCATCAAGCCACGCCCACTTTTCAACATATTTTTTGAATGTCAAATATCTTCTAAGTGGAACATCGCAGAAACATGGGAGTTGTTTTATATTGATCTAGGTTGAATGTAGATTACAACATGATGTCACTAACTCATCCATAGCAACCAGATTATTTAACATAGCAACCAAACCGGATAATCTTTATCTCAGCCTAGGAAAATGCTAGAGACACGGGAGTTGGTCTAAATGACTTGTGGTAACACAGGGAACATTATATAATGTCACTGACCTCTCCATAGCAACCATACTGGTTACCATAGCAACCAAATTGACACATGTCTATCTCAGCTTAGGAAAATGAGAGAGACATGGGAGTTGGTTTAAATGACTTGTAGTCAGAAAGGGAACATTATATAATGTCACTTACCCCTCCATAGCAACCAAATAATTTACCATAGCAACCAATATGGCAAATCTCTATCTCAGCCTAGGAAAATGCTAGAGACACAGGAGTTGGTCTAATTGACTTGTAGTCACAAAGGGAACATTATATAATGTCACTGACCCCTCCATAACAACCATACTGGTTACCATAGCAACCAAAGTGACACATCTCTATCTCATCCTAGGAAAATGAGAGAGACATGGGAGTTGGTCTAAATGACTTGTAGTCAAACAGGGAACATTACATATTGTCACTGACTCCTTCATAGCAACCATACTGGTTACCATAGCAACCCAATTGACACATCTCTATCTCAGCTTAGGAAAATTCTAGAGACGTGGGGGTGAGTTTGTTTCACTAATGGCGACCCCGGAAACATTAATTGAGGTAGCAGACCCCTCCATAGCAGCCATACTGGTTTCCATAGCAACCCAATGGACACATTTCTATCTCAGCTTAGAAAAATGCTAGAGACACAGGAGTTGCTTTAATTGACTTGTAATCACACAGGGAACATTATATTATGTCCCTGACCCCTTCATAGCAACCATACTGGTTACCATTACAACCAAATTGACACATCTCTATCTCAGCTTTGGAAAATGCTAGAGACATGGGGGTTGGTGTAATTTACTTGTAGTCACACAGGGATCAATATATTATGCCAATGACCCCTCCATAGCAACCATACTGGTTACCATAGCAACCCAATTGACACATCTCTCCCTCAGCTTTGGAAAGTGCTAGAGACATGGGGGTGAGTTTGTTTCAAAAATTGTGACCCCGGTAACAATCACTGAGGTAACTAAACCCTCCATAGCAACCAAATGGTTACCATAACAACCAAATTGACATATCTCTATCTCAGCTTAGAAAAATGCTAGGGACACAGGGTTTGGTTTGTTTCACTCATAGTGACACATGAAACATTATATGATGTCAATGACCCCTCCATAGCAACAATACTGGTTACCATAGCAACCCAGTTGGCACATCTTTTTCTCAGCTTAGGAAAATGCTAGAGACACAGGGGTTGTTGTAATTTACCTGTAGTCACTCAAGGAACATTATATGATGTTACTGACCCCTCCATAGCAACCAGACGTGTTACCATAGCAACCCAATTGACATATCTCTAACTCAGCTTAGCGAAGTGCAAGAGACATGAGGGTAGGTTTAATATTTCGTAGTCACACAGATAACAATATATTATGTCTGTGACCCCTCCATAGCAACCCTACTTATTACCATAGCAACAGAATTGATTGACATTTTCAACTTTACAATGTGTCACATTTGTTTTTAAGTTTCACGTTTCAGCTTCCACTTTCACATTTGACAATTTTAACTTTCTAATGTTTTACCTTTCAGCTTCCACTATTAATTTGACACTTTTTACTTTCTAATGTTTCACATTTCAGCTTCCACTTTCAACTTATGACACTTTCAACTTTTGACACTTTTTCAACTGTCTAATATTTTACCCTTCAGCTTCCACTTTCAACTTTACATATTTCAACTTTACAATGTTTCAGCTTCAGCTTTCAACTTTTGACATTTTCAACTTTATAATGTTTCACCTTTTAGCTTCAACTTTCAACTTTTGACACTTTAACTTTCTAATGTTTTACCTTTCAGCTCACACTTTTTATTTTCAACACTTTCAACTTTCTAATGTTTCAACCTTCAGCTTCCACTTTCAACTTTTTATATTTCAACTTTACAACGTTTCAGCTTCAGCTTTCAACTTTTGACACTTTTAACTTTCTAATGTTTCACGGTTTAGCCAAGGAATTCAGCAATTTTAGGCATTCTCTTTCAGCTCTCTGCATTCACACGCATTTTCCGCTAGGAAATGCACTTTCTAGTCTAGTTAGTGTGAATGCAGAGGCATTCACACTATTGTTATCCTACGTATTTATTAGTGTGAATGCAGAGGCATTCACACTATTGTTATCCTACGTATTTATTATTAGTGTGAATGCAGAGGCATTCACACTATTGTTATCCTACGTATTTATTATTATTAGTGTGAATGCAGAGGCATTCACACTATTGTTATCCTACGTATTTATTATTATTATTATTATTATTTTTATTGTTCTCCCACTTTTCGACGGCTAACTACTTCCCCATACTTTAAGCTAGAAACACCGTTCAAACATCAAAATGTTCAGCTTCTTTTGGACTAGACTGCTCGTATTTTTCTTATTAAAATGTTTTATACTTTTTATAAAATTCAACTTTATTTAAAATATTTTTCCCATTGAAATGAATGGGAAACACTTCAAATCTCTTTTAATCTTCAGCTTTTTTTCAACCTTCATAACTTCAGCATACTTTCAGCTAGAGCAGTCATTCAAATTTTAAACAATTCAACACATTTTCAGCTTTTAAAAGATGTTTTCAGCTTTTACATATCTTTTACAGATTTTAATAAATCACAGTTTAAGTTTAATGAAGAATTTGGATTTTGACCTAATTCTGCTCCACTCTAGCTTCCACTCTAATTTTTCACATCTCAAACTTCTTCATCTTTTCCTCTCTCCTAAACTAAACTTTACCCTTTATGCACAAAATTTATATTAAAGTAGTAGAGAAATTTGTCCTCTTTCAAAAGATGCAGTTGTTTCTTTCATATGACCTACGGTTTTTAAACTAGGAGGGCTAAACCTTAACGAGGGAAGCAAATTGTTCCATTAAGATCAATGCATTTCACCCAGAATATAATGCTTGAAGGTTTTAAATTAAGGCTTTTTCTAACTCGCCATAACTAATAGAATTTTCCACATATCTTAAATTTTTTTACACCATAATCTTCATTGAGGCCTTCTGCTTCTCACAAAGAAAGAATCATCTCGATATGTCTTACGGTTCTTCTGTAATGTTTATTTGTTTGAGGCATGGTCAACATCTGAGAAATGTCTCCTCGATTCGAAAAGTGGCAGTTGGAGCCAGCTGTTAATCAACTAATTTGAATAGCGAAATTTGATTGGCTTAGCCTTCCCATAGACTCACAATGGGCCATAGAGATGCATTGCTGCCATTCATTTCAATGGGGCAATTGATTCCCATATAATCCTATTGTAAAATAGCTTTTGTAATTGGTTCACAATGGAGAGTCATAGCAACATTGAGGATGCATATAACTAATCCAGCCAATCATTGCTTATGATTTAACATAAATTCATCAAGCCACGCCCACTTTTCAACATCATTTTTGAATGTCAAATATCTTCTAGGTGGAACATCGTAGAAACATGGGAGTTGTTTTATATTGATCTAGGTTGAATGTAGATTACAACATGATGTCACTAACTCATCCATAGCAACCAGATTATTTACCATAGCAACCAAATTGACACATCTCTATCTCAGCCCAGGAAGCTGCTAGAGACACAGGAGTTGGTCTAATTGAGTTATAGTCACACAGGGAAAATTGTATAATGTCAATGACCTCTCCATAGCAACCATAATGGTTACCATAGCAACCTGATTGACACATCTCTATCTCAGCTTAGGAAAATGCTAGAGACATGGGGGTGAGTTTGTTTCACTAATAGCGACCCCGGGAACATTCATTGAGGTACCTGACCCTCCATAGCAACCATACTGGTTACCATAGCAACCCAGTTGACACATCTCTATCTCAGCTTAGGAAAATGCTAGAGACATGGGAGTTGGTTTAAATGACTTGTAGTCAGAAAGGGAACATTATATAATGTCATATACCCCTCCATAGCAACCATACTGGTTACCATAGCAACCAAATTGACACATCTCTATCTCAGCTTAGGAAAATAAGAGAGACACGGGAGTTTATCTGAATGACTTGAAGTCACAAAGGGAACATCATATATTGTCACTGACCCCTCCATAGCAACCATACTGGTTACCATAGCAACCAAATTGACACATCTCTATCTCAGTTTAGGAAAATGAGAGAGACACGGGAGTTGGTCTAAATGACTAGTAGTCACACAGGGAACATTATATAATGTCACTTACCCCTCCATAGCAACCATACTGGTTACCATAGCAACCAAATTGACACATCTCTATCTCAGCTTAGGAAAATGAGGGAGACACAGGAGTTGGTCTAAATGACTTGTAGTCACATAGGGAACATTATGTCACTGACCCCTCCATAGCAACCGTACTGGTTACCATAGCAACCAAATTGACATCTCTATCTCAGCTTAGGAAAATGAGAGAGACACAGGAGTTGGTCTGAATGACTTGTAGTCACACAGGGAACATTATATAATGTCACTTACCCCCCCAATAGCAATCAAAGTGGTTACCATAGCAACCAAATTGACACATCTCTATCTCAGCTTGGGAAAATAAGAGAGATACGGGAGTTTATCTAAATGACTTGTAGTCACACAGGGAACATTATATAATGTCACTGACTCCTCCATAGCAACCATACTGGTTACCATAGCAATCA
Source organism: Danionella cerebrum (assembly GCA_007224835.1). Taxonomy (NCBI): domain Eukaryota; kingdom Metazoa; phylum Chordata; class Actinopteri; order Cypriniformes; family Danionidae; genus Danionella; species Danionella cerebrum. The sequence continues at coordinate 15,810 of SRMA01004843.1, forward strand.
AAATGACACATCTCTATCTCAACTAAGTAAAATGAGAGAGACACGGGAGTGGGTCTAAATGACTTGTAGTCACACAGGGAACATTACATAATGTCACTGACCCCTCCATAGCAACCATACTGGTTACCATAGCAACCAAATTGGCATATCCCTATTTCAGCTTTGGAAAATGCTAGAGACATGGGGGTTGTTTTGTTTCACTCATAGTGACACTGGGAACAATCTAGTATGTAAATGACCTGTCCAGAGCGACCAGACTTTTTACCACAGCAACGCAATTGCCATATCTTTATCTTAGGTTAAGAAAATGCTAGACAGATTTTCAACTTACCTATATTATAACTTTCAGCTTCCACTTTAAACTTTTGACACTTTAAACTTTCAAAAGTTTCACCTTCAGCTTCCACTTTCTATTTTTGACACTTTCAACTTTACAATGCTTCACCTTTCAACTTTATACGTTTTCAACTTTAAAATGTTTCACCTTTCAGCCTCCACTTTCAACTTTTGATATTTTCAACTTTACAATGTTTCACCTTTCAGCTTCCACTTTCAACTTTTGACACTTTCAACTTTCTAATATTTTAACATTCAGCTTCCACTTTCAACTTTACATATTTCAACTTTACAATGTATCAGCTTTTAGCTTGAACTTTCAGCTTTTGACACTTTAACTTTCTAATGTTTTACCTTTCAGCTCCCACTTTTAATTTTTAACAATTTCTACTTTCTAATTTTTCGACCTTCAGCATCCGCTTTCAACTTTGCATATTTCAAATTTACAATGTTTCAGCTTCAGCTTTTGAAACTTTCTAATGTTTCACTCTTCAGCCCGGGAATTCAGCAATTTGAGCATTACCTTTTCAGCTCTCTGCATTCACACGCATTTTCCGCTAGGAAATGCACTTTCTAGTTTTTTTTATTATTCTCCCACTTTTCGACGGCTAACTACTTCCGCATACTTTAAGCTAGAAACACCATTCAAACATCAAAATGTTCAGCTTCTTTTGGACTAGACTGCTCGTATTTTTCTTATTAAAATGTTTTATACTTTTTATAAAATTCAACTTTATTTAAAATATTTTTTCCCATTGAAATGAATGGGAAACACTTCAAATCTCTTTTAATCTTCAGCTTTTTTTCAACCTTCATAACTTCAGCATACTTTCAGCTAGAGCAATCATTCAAATTTTAAACAATTCAATACATTTTCAGCTTTTAAAATATGTTTTCAGCTTTTTCATATCTTTTACAGATTTTTATAAATCACAGTTTAAGTTTAATAAAGAATTTGGATTTTTACCTAATTCTGCTCCACTCTAGCTTACACTCTAATTTTTCACATCTCAAACTTCTTCATTTATTCCTCTCTCCTAAACTAAACTTTACCCTTTATGCATAAATTTTATATTAAAGTAGTAGAGAAATTTGTCCTCTTTCCAAAGATGCAGTTGTTTTTTTCATATGACCTACGGTTTTTAAACTAGGAGGGCTAAACCTTAACGAGAGAAGCAAATTGCTCCATTGAGATCAATGCATTTTCACCCAGAAAATAATGCTTGAAAGTTTTAAATTTAGGCTTTTTCTAACTCGCCATAACTAATAGACTTCTCCACATATCGTTAAAAAATTTACATCATAATCTTCATTGAGGCCTTCTGCTTCTCACAAAGAAAGAATCATCTTGATATGTCTTACGGTTCTTCTGTAATGTTTATTTGTTTGAGGCATGGTCAAAATCTGAGAAAAGTCTCCTCGATTCGAAAAGTGGCAGTTGGAGGCAGCTGTTAATCAACTAATTTGAATAACGAAATTTGATTGGCTTAGCCTTCCCATAGACTCACAATGGGCCATAGAGATGCATTGCTGCCATTCATTTCAATGGGGCAATTGATTCCCATATGATCCAATTGTAAAAGAGCTTTTGTAATTGGTTCACAATGGAGATTCAAAGCAACATTAAGGATACATATAGCTAATCCAGCCAATCATTGCTTATGATTTAACATAAATTCATCAAGCCACGCCCAGTTTTAACAGCCATAGAGATGCATTGCTGCCATTCATTTCAATGGGGCAAATGATTCCCATATGATCCAATTGTAAAAGAGCTTCTGTAATTGGTTCACAATGGAGATTCATAGCAACATTAAGGATACATATAACTAATCCAGCCAATCATTGCTTATGATTTAACATAAATTCATCAAGCCACGCCCACTTTTCAACATAATTTTTTAATGTCAAATATCTTCTAAGTGGAACATCGTAGAAACATGGGAGTTGTTTTATATTGATCTAGGTTGCATGTAGATTATAACATGATGTCACTAACTCATCCATAGCAACCAGATTATTTACCATAGCAACCAAACCGGATAATCTTTATCTCAGCCCAGGAAAATGCTAGAGACACAGGAGTTGGTCTAATTGACTTATAGTCACACAGGGAACATTATATAATGTCAATGACCCCTCCATAGCAACCATGCTGGTTACCATGGCAACCCAATTGACACATCTCTATCTCAGCTTAGGAAAATGAGAGAGACACGGGAGTTGGTCTAAATGACTTGTGGTAACACAGGGAACCTTATATAATGTCACTGGCCCCTCCATAGCAACCATACTGGTTACCATAGCAACCAAATTGACACATCTCTATCTCAGCCTAGGAAAATGAGAGAGACACGGGAGTTGGTCTAAATGACATGTAGTCACACAGGGAACATCATATAATGTCACTGACCCCTCCATAGCAACCATTCTGGTTACCATAGCAACCAAATTGACACATCTCTCTCTCAGTTTAGGAAAATGAGAGAGACACGGGAGTTGGTCTAAATGACTTGTAGTAACACAGGGAGCACTATATAATGTCACTGACCCCTTCATAGCAACCATACTGGTTACCATAGCAACCAATACACACTTCTCTATCCCAGCCTAGGAAAATGCCAGAGACACAGGAGTTGTTCTAATTGACTTGTAGTCACACAGGGAACATTATATAATGTCACTGACCCCTCCATAGCAACCATACTGGTTACCATAGCAACCAAATTGACACATCTCTATCTCAGCTTAGGAAAATAAGAGAGACACGGGAGTTTATCTAAATGGCTTGTAGTCACACAGGGAACATTATATAATGTCACTGACCCCTCCATAGCAACCATACTGGTTACCATGGCAACCACATTTACACATCTCTATCTCAGCCTAGGAAAATGAGAGAGACACGGGAGTTGGTCTAAATGACTTGTAGTCACACAGGGAACAGTATATAATGTCACTTACCCCTCCATAGCAACCATACTGGTTACCATAGCAACCAAATTGACACATCTCTATGTCAGCCTAGGAAAATGAGAGAGACACGGGAGTTTGTCTAAATGACTTGTAGTTCCACAGGGAACATTATATAATGTCACTGACCCCTCCATAGCAACCATACTAGTTACCATAGCAACCAAATTGACACATCTCTATCTCAGCTTAGGAAAATGAGAGGGACACGGGAGTTGGTCTAAATGACTTGTAGTCACACAGGGAACATTATATAATGTCACTTACCCCTCCATAGCAACCATACTTGTTACCATAGCAACCAAATTGACACATCTCTATCTCAGTTTAGGAAAATGAGAGAGACACGGGAGTTGGTCTAAATGACTTGTAGTCACACAGGGAACATTATATAATGTCACAGACCCCTCCATAGCAACCATACTGGTTACCATAGCAACCAAATTGACACATCTCTATCTCAGCTTAGGAAAATGCTAGAGACATGGGAGTTGTTTTGTTTCACTCATAGTGACACTGGGAACAATCTATTATGTAAATGACCTGTTTAGAGCGACCAGACTTTTTACCACAGCAACGCAATTGCCATATCTTTATCTTAGGTTAGGAAAATGCTAGACAGAATTTCAACTTACTCATATTATACCTTTTAGCTTCCACTTTCAACTTTTGACACTTTCAACTTTCAAAAGTTTCACCTTCAGCTTCCACTTTCTATTTTTAACACTTTCAACTTTACAATGCTTCAACTTTAAACTTTATACTTTTTCAACTTTAGAATGTTTCACCTTTCAGCCTCCACTTTTAACTTTTGATATTTTCAACTTTACAATGTTTCACCTTTCAGCTTCCACTTTCAACTTTTGACACTTTCAACTTTCTAATATTTTAACATTCAGCTTCCACTTTCAACTTTACATATTTCAACTTTACAATGTTTCAGCTTTAGCTTTCAACTTTTGACATTTTCAACTTTATAATGTTTCACCTTTTATCTTCAACTTTCAACTTTTGACACTTTTAACTTTCTAATGTTTCACCGTTCAGCCAAGGAATTCAACAATTTTAAGAATTCTCTTTCAGCTCTCTGCATTCACACGCATTTTCCGCTAGGAAATGCACTTTCTAGTTATTAGTGTGAATGCAGAGGCATTCACACTATTGTTATCCTACGTATTTATTATTATTATTATTATTATTCTCCCACTTTTCGACGGCTAACTACTTCCGCATACTTTAAGCTAGAAACACCATTCAAACATCAAAATGTTCAGCTTCTTTTGGAATAGATTGCTTGTATTTTTCTTATTAAAATGTTTTATACTTTTTATAAAATTCAACTTTATTTAAAATATTTTTCCCATTGAAATGAATGGGAAACACTTCAAATCTCTTTTAAATCTTCAGCTTTTTTCAACCTTCATAACTTCAGCATACTTTCAGCTAGAGCAATCATTCAACTTTTAAACAATTCAACACATTTTCAGCTTTTACAAAATGTTTTCAGCTTTTTCATATCTTTTACAGATTTTTATTAATCACAGTTTAAGTTTAATGAAGAATTTGGATTTTGACCTAATTCTGCTCCACTCTAGCTTCCACTCTAATTTTTCACATCTCAAACTTCTTCATCTATTGCTCTCTACTAAACTAAAATTTACCCTTTATGGATTAAATTTATATTAAAGTAGTAGAGAAATTTGTCCTCTTTCCAAAGATGCAGTTGTTTCTTTCATATGACCTACGGTTTTTAAATTAGGAGGGCTAAACCTTAATGAGGGAAGCAAATTGCTCCATTGAGATCAATGCATTTCACCCAGAAAATAATGCTTGAAAGTTTTAAATTTAGGCTTTTTCTAACTCGCCATAACTAATAGAATTCTCCACATATCGTTAAAAAATTTACATCATAATCTTCATTGAGGCCTTCTGCTTCTCACAAAGAAAGAATCATCTTGATATGTCTTACGGTTCTTCTGTAATGTTTATTTGTTTGAGGCATGGTCAACATCTGAGAAATGTCTCCTCCATTCGAAAAGTGGCGGTTGGAGGCAGCTGTTAATCAACTAATTTGAATAACGAAATTTGATTGGCTTAGCCTTCCCATAGACTCACAGTGGGCCATAGAGATGCATTGCTGCCATTCATTTCAATGGGGCAATTGATTCCCATATGATACTATTGTAAAATAGCTTTTGTAATTGGTTCACAATGGAGAGTCATAGCAACATTAAGGATGCATATAACTAATCCAGCCAATCATTACTTATGATTTAACATAAATTCATCAAGCCACGCCCACTTTTCAACATCATTTTTGAATGTCAAATATCTTCTAAGTGGAACATCGTAGAAACATGGGAGTTGTTTTATATTGATCTAAGTTGAATGTAGATTACAACATGATGTCACCAACTCATCCATAGCAACCAGATTAATTTCCATAGCAACCCAATTGACACATCTCTATCTCAGCCCAGGAAAATGCTAGAGACACAGGAGTTGGTCTAATTGACTTATAGTCACACAGGGAACATTATATAATGTCAATGACCCCTACATAGCAACCATAATGGTTACCATAGCAACCAAATTGACACATCTCTATCTCAGCTTAGGAAGACGAGAGAGAGACGGGAGTTGGTCTAAATGACTTGTAGTCACACAGGGAACATTATATAATGTCACTGACCCCTCCATAGCAACCATACTGGTTACCATAGCAACCAAATGACACATCTCTATCTCAGCTTTGGAAAGCGACAGAGACACAGGAGTTGGTCTAAATGACTTGTAGTCACACAGGGAACATTATATAATGTCACTGACCCCTCCGTAGCAACCATACTGGTTACCATAGCAACCAAATTGACATCTCTATCTCAGCTTAGGAAAATGCTAGAGACACGGGAGTTGGTCTAAATGACTTGTAGTAACACAGGGAACACTATATAATGTCACTGACCCGTCCATAGCAACCATACTGGTTACCATAGCAACCAAATTGACACATCTCTATCTCAACTTAGGAAAATGAGAGAGACACAGGAGTTGGTCTAAATGACTTGTAGTCACACAGGGAACATTATATAATGTCACTGACCCCTCCATATCAACCATACTGGTTACCATAGCAACCAAATTGACACATCTCTATCTCAGCTTAGGAAAATGAGGGAGACACGGGAGTTGGTCTAAATGACTTGTAGTCACACAGGGAACATCATATAATGTCACTGACCCCTCCATAGCAACCATACTGGTTACCATAGCAACCGAATTGAGACATCTCTATTTCTGCTTAGGAAAATGAGAGAGACACGGGAGTTGGTCTAAATGACTTGTAGTCACACAGGGAACTATATATAATGTCACTTACCCCTCCATAGCAACCATACTGGTTACCATAGCAACCAAATTGACACATCTCTATCTCAGCTTAGGAAAATAAGAGAGACACGGGAGTTTATCTAAATGACTTGTAGTCACACAGGGAACATTATATAATGTCACTGACCCCTCTATAGCAACCATACTGGTTACCATAGCAACACAATTGACACATCTCTATCTCAGCTTAGGAAAGTGGTAGAGACATGCGGGTGAGTTTGTTTCACTAATTGTGATACCAGGCACATTTATTGAGGTAACTAAACCCTCGATAGCAACCATATGGTTACCAGAGCAACCAAATTGGCATATCTCTATCTCATCTTAGGAAAATGCTAGGGACACAGGGTTTGGTTTGTACCACTCATACTGACACATGAAACATTATATTATGTCGCTGACCCCTCCATAGCAACCAAACATGTTACCATAGCAACCCAACTGGCATATCTTTAACTCTGCTTAGCGAAATGCTAGAGACATGGGGGTTGATTTGTTTCCCTCAGAGTGACACTGGGAACATTCTATTATGT
>SRMA01004844.1:0-20289 GCA_007224835.1 Danionella cerebrum
TTTGGTCACATCTACTCCATACGCCACCCGGTTGAGCCAGCTGATCTCTCACCTCCAGTTGCTCTGAGTGAGACCGCCTCTTCTTGCGTCAAATTTCCTTCTACCGCTGTGTTCTCCACTCCGTCCCAACACAGACAGCGCGAGGATCCAGCGAGCCACTCCCCATCAGCCCACAGTACCCCCCACTTCAACGATGATCCTTTGTCTGTGTACCCTTTGTCCAGTTACCCCGTCTGTAACAAAGTTTCCTGTTGTCCAGAGCCACCTCTGCCTGCCAAGTCATCCGTTTTTGGTCACCCCGCATCGGTCCCCAGCAACGCTGTCCCTGCCTGGATTCTCAGGCTGGTGGAAGAAGTCAGAGCCGGAAGATTTTCCTCCCTGGGTTTGGCCACGCCCACCTGTCAGTGCTCTGCTGCCTTGCCTGATGTTGTGCCTGCTGACCCCTGTGATGACACTGCGCTCCAGGAGAGCCCTGGAACGGTGGAGGATTCTGTATGGCTCAAGTCCTCTAGGTCTAGCCCTGTGTGCCCCCTGGATTCAGTTACTCCTGAATCTTCTCTGTTTAAAGTTGGTCTTGTCCCCTTTGAAGTGGTCCCCGTCTATGCTGATGTGTCTGCTGTTTCGGCGCAGACTGTAGGAGTGGAATCTGCTGCCCAGTCACTGGATGGACAAGTATCCAGTGCACTTGCCTGCCAGCAGCTTTGTGAGGGTTCCCAGTCAACATGTCCCTGCGCTGCCCTCACGTTTTTGTTGAGATAATAATTTTTGGGCATTATGTAGTTTTTTGCCTTTTTGTTTTTGTAAGACTTTCATTTGGTTTATTGTGCTATTTTTTTAAGTTTATTGGCACCTATTGTCAAGCCCTGTTAGCCCTTCCTGCTCCCCTTGTCCGTCATGCCCTTTGTTCGCCCCCTATGCGCTTGAGCATCTGTGCTCCCAGGACACTGTTAGCATTACCAGCTCCCCCTGAGCGTCGTGCCCTGTGCTCGCCCCCGATGCGTTTGGGCATCTGTCCTCCCAGAACACTTTTAGCGTTGCCTGCTCCTCCTGAGCGCCTTTCCCTTTGCTCGCCTCCATTGCGCTCTCTCCGGTGTGTTCCTGAGGTGCTGCTGTCCAGCCTGATGGGGATCAACTGTACCCTGGTTCTAGTTCTGTCTCCAGCTTGGCCCCCTGGGAACCTAGCGCCTGCAGCAGAAGTCACCTCTGCTCCTCTCCTTGCCCCTGCTCAGTATGGTCGGATCCTCTGTGCCAAGGTCGGCACCACCAAGATTGGACTCAAGTTTTGTTGTGATTATTTTATTATGATTTTTTGTCCATGTTTTCTGTTCCTTGATCGTCCGCTGGCTCACCCTTCCTGCCCCTCCTTGGTCTTGTTTTTCCCCCCTTGTCTGTCAGAGTCTCCCTAGCCCCTATTCTCTGACCCTTTGTGTGGATCCTGTGTGCTTTTGCCCCCTTTATGGGTTACAGGATCCTGGGCTCTGTTCTGTTTTTATTTATTTTCTGTCTTGTTCCTTTTCGTTTCTGTTGGGGTGTCTGGAAGCCACCCCTTAGGGGGGGATTATGTTGGGTTCTTTCCCTAGTTACTTTTATTTTGTTATTTTCCTAGTCTTTTATTTTGTAAACTCTCTTCTGTTCCTGCCTGCTCTTCCTCCTTGTCGGTGTTCCTCCATGTTGTACCTTTTATTCTGGCCCCTTCTCCTGTGTGTGTCTTCATCCTGTGTCCTTGTTAATTGCCCTCATGTGCCACACCTGCTCCTCATGTCTGGTTCGTCATTCCCTCGTTTGCTTTCTGCCTTTTTAAGCCCCTTGCTCCCTGTCCCAAGTGCGGGTTCATTATTTGAGATTTGACAATTATTATTATCCCTCGTGCCTTGTCTGGTAAGCTCTGTGCTTCTACTAAGTCTCTGTTCAGTTTAAAGTTTTATTTTGTATAATTCTCCAGCAGCCAGCTGGCAAGCAATCGTTGATTGTCTTTTGAGTTAATGTTTTTCTTGTTTTGTTTGAGTTAGCTTTAGTTTTGTTCAGTATATTTTATGTTAGGTTTTGCCCTACCTCGGGTGTTTGTGTTTATTTGTTTATATTTATTTATTAAACGAGTGTTGATCCCATCTTGTGTGTGTGTGCATTTGAGTTCGTTTAACCCTTCCTTTACCATCTTGGAGGGTTGCCCCTAACAGAATGAACCCGCCATTCTGAAGAACTCAGCACACATTATTTTTGCAACCATGGGTCACTCTCGTCGACGCAAGCCACGGCCCCCCTCTTCAGCTCCCTGCCGTGTGGTGCCGGTTAACCCTGATGTCTCCAGTCTCAAACAAGCTGGTCGCCCCTTAGGAATATATGCAGCCTCCCTGCTCCTCGCCCTGAATGATCATGGATTAGAGGAGCATGAAGTCATCCGGCTATTCTGTTCTGGTCTGGATTATCCTGTTTCAGCAAGTATTTTTCTTGAGGATGGTGACTATTCGATTTGGGAGACTATCAGGTCAGTGATGAATGTGATGGAGGGACCCGACTCTTTTGAGAGGGCCTTTGGTCACCTCTACTCCATACGCCACCCGGTTGAGCCAGCTGATCTCTCACCTCCAGTTGCTCTGAGTGAGACCGCCTCTTGCGTCTACTTTCCTTCTACCGCTGTTTTCTCCACTCCGTCCCAACACAGACAGAGCGAGGATCCAGCGAGCCACTCCCCATCAGCCCACAGTACCCCCCACTTCAACAATGATACTTTGTCTGTGAACCCTTTGTCCAGTTACCCTGTCTGTAACCAAGTTTCCAGTTGTCCAGAGCCACCTCTGCCTGCCAAGTCATCCGTTTTTGGTCACCCCGCATCGGTCCCCAGCAACCCTGTCCCTGCCTGGATTCTCAGGCTGGTGGAAGAAGTCGTCAGAGCCGGAAGATTTTCCTCCCTGGGTTTGGCCACTCCCACCAGTCAGCGCTCTGCTGCCTTGCCCGATGTTGTGCCTGCTGACCCCTGTGATGACACTGCGCTCCAGAGGAACCCTGGAACTGTGGAGGATTCTATATGGCTCAAGTCCTCTAGGTCTAGCCCTGTGTGCCCCCTGGATTCAGTTACTCCTGAATCTTCTCTGTTTAATGTTGGTCTTGTTCCCTTTGAAGTGGTCCCCGTCTATGCTGATGTGTCTGCTGTTTCGGCGCAGACTGTAGGAGTGGAATCTGCTGCCCAGTCACTGGATGGACAAGTATCCAGTGCACTTGCCTGCCAGCAGCTTTGTGAGGGTTCCCAGTCAACATGTCCCTGCGCTGCCCCTCACGTTTTTGTTGAGATAATAATTTTTGGGCATTATGTAGTTTTTTGCCTTTTTGTTTTTGTGAGACTTTCATTTGGTTTATTGTACTATTTTTTTTAAGTTTATTGGCACCTATTGTCAAGCCCTGTTAGCCCTTCCTGCTCCCCTTGTCCGTCATGCCCTTTGTTCGCCCCCTATGCGCTTGAGCATCTGTGCTCCCAGGACACTGTTAGCATTACCAGCTCCCCCTGAGCGTCGTGCCCTGTGCTCGCCCCCAATGCGTTTGGGCATCTGTGCTCCCAGAACACTTTTAGCGTTGCCTGCTCCTCCTGAGCGCCTTTCCCTTTGCTCGCCTCCATTACGCCTGTATGTTTGCGCTCACAAGACACTTTTGCCGTTGCCAGCTTCCCCTGTTCTACCTGCTCCAGTGCTGTTGGTCTCTGGCCCGAGGCATTGTGTTTTGGCACCTGCAGCAGAGGCCACCTCTGATCCTACCCGTTATGGTCGGATCCTCTTTGCCAAGGTCGGCACCACCAAGATTGGACTCAAGTTTTGTTGTGATTATTTTATTATGATTTTTGTCCATGTTTTCTGTTCTCTGCCCCCTTTGTTTGCCTCCCCTTTCTGTTCCCTGATCGTCCGCTGGCTCACCCTTCCTGCCCCTCCTTGGTCTTGTTTTCCCCCTTGTCTGTCAGAGTCTCCCTAGCCCCTATTCTCTGACCCTTTGTGTGGATCCTGTGTGCTTTTGCCCCCTTTATGGGTTACAGGATCCCGGGCTCTGTTTTGTTTTTATTTATTTCTGTCTTGTTCCTTTTCGTTTCTGTTGGGGTGTCTGGAAGCCACCCCTTAGGGGGGGGATTATGTTGGGTTCTTTCCCTAGTTACTTTTATTTTGTTATTTTCCTAGTCTTTTATTTTGTAAACTCTCTTCTGTTCCTGCCTGCTCTTCCTCCTTGTCGGTGTTCCTCCATGTTGTACCTTTTATTCTGGCCCCTTCTCCTGTGTGTGTCTTCATCCTGTGTCCTTGTTAATTGCCCTCATGTGCCACACCTGCTCCTCATGTCTGGTTCGTCATTCCCTCGTTTGCTTTCTGCCTTTTTAAGCCCCTTGCTCCCTGTCCCAAGTGCGGGTTCATTATTTGAGATTTGACAATTATTATTATCCCTCGTGCCTTGTCTGGTAAGCTCTGTGCTTCTGTATTGTCTGTTTAGTTTGAGTTTTATTTTAGATATAGTTCCCCCAGCAGCCGGCTGGTAGCAATCGTTGATTGTTTTTTGAGTTAATGTTTTTCTTGTTTTGTTTGAGTTAGCTTTAGTTTTACTTCAGTATATTTATGTAAGGTTTTGCCCTACCACGGGTGTATGTGTTTATTTGTTTATATTTATTTATTAAAAGTGAGTTGATCCCATCTTGTGTGTGTGTGCATTTGAGTTCGTTTAACCCTTCCTTTACCATCTTGGAGGGTTGCCCCTAACAATTCTTAAACTTGTCTTAAAACACTTGTGAGAGCAAAGAAAAAAAGTAACAGCATTGAGCCTTCCCAAATTCAATAGGGACTACTACTGAATATTGCAAGAAACCTTCTAATTATCCTATTTTTTCACACATGCATACTATGCTGAAAAGAATAGCACCTAGGGTTGTAACGCTTTCCTGTTTCAAGCGGGTAATGGCGCAAGCAAGTATCCTTTGGGTTACTTTGGAAATTATCCCCTCATAATATTGGGTCGACAGATATGAAAGCATTTTAAAATGGCAGGAAGACAGTGAAGGTTCATGTATCGAAAACCTGACAAAAGCTGTGAGACAAAAGTGTCAGAGAAACCTGATGGACTGACTGAATGAATCCTGAAGGACAGAACACTTCGACTCATAATAACATCTTTCTAAAGAGCTTTAATGAAGTTCTAAATAATGCATAATGTTTTTCATGGTCAAGTGTTAACAAACGATTGCTGCTGCAAGTGCGGAAAGAGAGTTTATGTGTCGGAAACTTTCTGCAGAATTACATTTGTTCAGATATTAAATAGTTCATGGCTAGATCTCACTTCTCAAAACTCTTTGTGTGTGCTTTTGATTGAATGTCTACTCTTTTAGATAAAAGAACATCTCCAGAGTATGAATTAGAGAAAGCATGAAATATTCTGCTTTTGGTAAAGTTCCTATTGATTTTATGTAACCACAAAGAGAATTATTAGTTATTTTGAGACTTTAGCAAGTTCCTGGATTTGTGTTTGAATTAAATTTGTATGGTATTTTTTTTATTTACAAAGTAAACTCTTTTTATACAAATAAAATCTGATCAAGGGCATTTAGAGAGTATCTCAGAGGCAGGGCTCAAAAAGTAGGAAGAGATACCAATTTTAAAATGGGGTAATTAAAAATTTTAATCACAATAGATATTATTATCACACAGATATATTAATTTGGTGATAATTAATTAATGTTAATAAAGTATTTATGAAAAAAACATAGTCAAGGGATTAATAAAAGTATAGAACAAATAAAATATAATATGAAATTTGAAAGTTTTGACATTTGTTCTGAAATATTTAGGTTCTATCCATTTTCTATGGATACAATATTAATATAATCATGCCCTAATGCTACTTTCTCTCTCTCTCTCTCTCTCTCTCTCTCTCTCTCTCAAATAATAAATACATTCTGATAAAACAAAAAAAACATTGTAAAAAAAGTAATAGATTTTTGTTTAGACAGGTATGGGATTTCTTTTTGCATTTTTAACAAAGTTACATATTTGATCTCGCTAAATAAGTGAAAAAACTAATGAACAATGTTCTCAAAATGCACAAAGCAACTAGATCTGAGCATATTGTTTATGCAAAACAATGGTGTAAGAGATAGAAAACTGCCAAACTGTAAAAAGGATACAATCTGACTTGCATCGTGAGTTATAATCATCACAGTTTTATGGATCCCAATATTGTTTTTAATATCTCTAAAAAGGTGCACTTCTTACCCTTGGTGTAAAATGTGCAATCATCAAATCAACTCATGTACAGAGTTAAAATAATCTTGATATTTCAGTTATTTCAAAGTATTCTATTTGTAAACCATTAACATTGGCTTTCAAAGTTCTGGCATTAAAAATTACAATGGAACAAAAAGTACTCAGGTTTTTTTGTTTGTTTTGTTTTATACTATTTTCACATTGTTTTGACCTAGTCCTTGCTTTTTTGGGGGGGATTTATGCATTTTTATTTTGTCTCAAAATTTTTGATTTGTGTTATAAAAATAGTTTGTCAATTCTTTAGATTTTTGCAGTAAAAAAAACACATGGAATTGTACTTTTGTACAAGACTTCTAAGGGTTAATGATAAGCACTGGTCTGATTCTTCCATCTATCATATTCAATTCATTACTTTGTCAAAAGTTATCATGTTTAAGGTGATTACTTGCTCCCAGCTCCCAAGTGCACATCTGAGAAAAATGTTAGATCATGTCTGTATAAAGATTGTTGGTTAAAAAATAAGACAATTTTTTTTAGAACCACATTGATGTTTAAAAGGGTTTTACATCTTGATGCAGACTTCAGAGGTACAATTTATCCACATGCTCTTGCAGTTTCTGTTCAACCAAGCAAGTGTTTCTTTCATGCTGGGCTCTGTGACGCAAACTTGTAGCATTAAATATGCATCTGGGAAATGACAACGCAATCTTTTTTCTACTCTTTAAAAGGCTACAGCACAGTCTGTCAATACAGTCCATTGCTACTGTAAAAATAGAAGAGGAAATGGGAACATCGAGTGCAAAAGCATATGAAACATGTTACTGAAGTAACTGAAAAAAAGTCAGGTAACATTAGGCATGCACATTAGATGCTCTGTTACATTATTCAGAAGCAGGAAAACCCACAGTTTTGGATCGGCACCAGATGATGTCCATGTTGAAACCTATTTACAGACTGTGGAAAGCACAAATGTGACATCTGAAGCAGATCATAACCTGACTACGAGCAGTTATCCAGCCGTGTGAGATAGCAAATGGTGGTCCAAGATACTTATCTGCCAGCCACTGCAAAAGCACATTCCTGTTTGATAAAGTTAACTTGATGGGACTTTAAAAAGTTTTGAGGAAGATAAGGTAAAAGGGCAAATATATATTTAACCGTTTTTATCATCTGGGAAATTGACTACTTTCATTTTCAGAAACCTATGTAAATGATGTTGAAAACACTACAGTCATAGTTTTACATATTGTATGTTTAATTGATGTAACTCATAGAAGTCCTGGGCCAAAAAGTTCAATTTCCATTTTATAACAAAAAAAAGTGTTAAAAAAAGAGGAAAAGAAAAAAAAACATAAATCCCCCCAAAACGCAAAGACATGGTCAAAACAATGTGAAAATTGTATATTAAAAAAAACATGCAAACCTTTCGTAAACCTTAAACACTGTTCCAAGCTCTTTTTGTGCCATTGTGCTTTTTGTGCCACAACTTTGAAAAACAGAAACCATATCACAGGTGTTGTACTTCCAAGTCCAACAGTTATCCCTTCTTTTCAGCATTAGATGGCACTGATTTGGGATATGTAAAATAAAACTGAACGATGACTGTGCATTTTCTCACATTTTAATTAGAGTTAGATTGCACATTGTGTGTCAAAATTAAACAATAAAATGCACAACAAATTAAATTAAACAATAGCTGTGTTGCATCGTTCCTACTGACTTTAGACTGGCAGAACCGAAGGAAGAGCCACACAAGAAGGTCCAGTTGAGTGCTTTTGATCCAAACCAGTGTATGTACAACTAAAGTGCAAAACGTGCTCCCAAAAGAAGGTATTTACAAAATTTGTACAAAATAAACAATGGCATGAGGGCCAGGACATCTCAGGACAAAACCTTTCGACAGGGGTCAGTATATGTCTCTTTTTGCAGGAATCAAGGTTGATGCAAGTAAGTCTCTCTCGCAGTAGCACAAGGCAGTGGCATAGAGGAAGCTGAGTGTGAAGTTGGATGAGCATAAGCTATAGAGGATCCTGGGAGTTGACTCTTTATAGGAAGAGCATGGATCAGGAGGAACCATCTGGAGGTAAGTGCTGCACACTCCAACACAAACAAATGTCTAATTCTCGATAATTTTACAAAGGATCAATGCATTAACACAATTGAGTGCTCTCATTCCTTCCATACAAATATTAAAATAGTAAAATAGTAATAATAATACTCATTCTCCTCCTTTGCAGGTTTGGGGGTCACATTAGAGTCTATAAGTCGGAGAAGTCCGGCTAATTAAGGCATTAAGTTAATATAGCAATCAAATAAGTAAGAGGGTTCATTGGGACTAAATAAACTCCACAGAACATTCTCTTTCTACCTCATAACTAGTGCATTGTAAAGACGTGAGTCTTGAACCCAAAGAAAAATCTCCAAAAAGTAACTCAAAAGATGGGGCATCGGTACAAAAATAAATATAATTTCTCGGACACAAATCAAACATTTATATAAAAACTAAAGTGCACACCTGATGACATCACTGCGGCAACCGGCAAAGCCGACAAAATATACATTCATAAGTTTGCATGAGTGGGAAGGAGCCCACTCTTCCAAAAGCCTCGTCATAATGATAAAGGGTGATCATCAAGGAATGCCATTATAATAATCATAATGGGTACAACCCAAAACACAGAACAAAACATCTTTTAAAGGCATTTGGAGACAAATTATCCGACAGTGCTAGTTAATGGGATGCACAAGTTCAAGTCCTCTAGACATGGATGAATGGTCATTGAAAGACCGGATTTCTTTGTTGAACCAGGTCAACCATTGTTTGAAGAAAAATATGACCCACCATTTATCCTTCGGCCATTGTTTCTGTAGACCTGACTGTAACACCTCTCTTGTCAAGAAAACAATAGCATTTAATGAAGGGGAAACAGTTGTGTTCCAGCAGGCTTTCCCTTGACTCTGGCTTGGCACGGGTCTGATACTGACACATAGAGCGGATCATCATTCTTGAGTGTGTTTAGGTTAAGGTCTAGACTGGCCCCGTCGCTGTGATTTATGGAAGGTTGAACATTTACACCTTGGCTTTCCCTTACTGTCTGCCCGGGCCATTCATCATGACCGCCATGTAATGAATGGACTTGTTCAGTCTTGTGGACTTAACAAGACACTGGAGTCCAGAGAGTTCAGTAAAAATAAGATTACAACTGTGGTCAAAGAAAAGCAACTGATCTTCTTTTGCATCCAAGCCCATTATGGTTGAAGAGAAGGTTGCTAGTGTGGTGACCACAAGACATCCATTTGTTTTACGCATTTTGTGACGCATTTGTTTCACCAAAGTGTTGGATTCTAAAGAATCATATAGAAAATATGTGGCAAGTATTTATTAAAAGATTGCTGCAGTACACCCTTGTGTTTCTGTAGGAGGAAAGAGCATGTGAGTTTCAGAAGGATTTATTACTGAGGTGCAGGTGACTGGTCCTCTAGCCTCAATGGTTTTAAATGTACATCATTATTTGATGATGAAAAATATGCCAATTCAAAATAAATGTCTTCTGTATGCTAGCTGTGTGCCCTCCTAGGCATTTAGCTTCATTACATTCAAACAGAAATGTAAAAATAAAACAAACAAAAAAAAAAGTATATGTGGTGTGAGTATAAAAAGTTAGCATTGTTTACAATTGTTTACCACTTTTCTTACCTAAGTGAATCATTGGTGGATTTGTTATTAAAGTTTTCTTTTCCTGGTTTACTACACACTATGTTGTCTGTGTCTTATATATTACACTCTTTAACGAATGATTAATGGTGGTTTGATGGCCCCCAGTGAATTTTTGCTAGGGCCTCAAGAGAGTCTAATCACCTCGGGAGGTTCCAGAGGTTCAGCTCAGGGGTGCAGTCATCCACTGGATGCTATGAGCTGATTGAAGGTGGGAAACACTGGTGGACACCCTTTTCTTGTTCTCGATGACAGTTTTGAGATTGGCCGCTTAGAGAATTTGAGTGAAGGTCTCCTCATGAGTCTTCTCAGGTTGTCTTTATCATACCTTCGTTGAGTTCAGTTGTTTTACCAGCAGTCTAATTCCACACAGTTTGTAGGAACTACATCTCTAAAGAATTGTCTGATTGCAGCCTGTAGGAAAAGGGGCAGATGCAGAACAATTCGTCTATGCCCAATACATACCCTTTTGCTGTTTTTGACTTTTTCTCGAAGGATTCAAGGTTATTCTTGAAGAATGGAAAAAGATAGATGTTGCAAAATGTCGCCAACTTGCTCAGTCCATGGCTAGAAGACTTTATGCCATCCTTTAAAATCACAGAGCTCATTCAAAGTACTAGATGTAGTAACTTTTGTTGCAGGGTCTATTCATTTTTGCTTCAACCAATTTGAAGAATTTGTGATCTAATTAGATTATTAACATTCATTTTCATGTTATCAAGTTAATTAAATGTTTAATATATCTCTATAGTTTGGAAAGTTCATTATGATGTATATAATATGATATTGACAGAGATAAAACAACATATAAGCAGCACCAGCTGCCAAGGTAGTAAAATGTCCAGCATTTAGTTTGAACCAAGAGGAACAACTAATACATTGTTGTAATCTCATGCTGCTCTATTCCTCACACCACACTGATTGCTCTGGTCTGAACATAATCATAATACAGTCATATGACATCATACGGACCACTCAATGGTGACATACATCATCATACGTTTCCTCAACACTTTTTCGATTGGTTCCGCACACGGAAGAAAACAACAGAGGACGGAGCCATTATTTTGGCCAACTGGGAAGAAATGTGACCATGAGACCAGATTTCTATGAACATCAAACTGCTTGATGTTTACTCCCAATGTAAGTCTCTTTGGATAAAAGCGTCTGCTAAATACATAAATGTTAATGTAATGTGAACATACACAATTCCTTACCACTCCAAGTTTGCTTGTGAGGTGCCATGATAAATGCTGCTTTGTAGACAGGGAAATGCCAATGTGTAAAACTATACTTAAGCGAGTACAGTGGCTGTATTTGTTGTTGTTTTTAGCTTGGATCAGTTATTAGATAGTTTGATCATATTCTCACCACAAACTAACAGCTCCAGAGTTCGTTTGGAACCGTACAAAAACAAACTCTTCGAGCGGGTCTTGGAGCACTTTTTCCACTGTTTTTTTGGTCCGATCTTGAATTTGGTGGTTTCTTTCTCACATGCCCAAACAAACTATTTTTCCTTCTTTTTTGTTCTGGTAACCCCAACGCAGAATGACCATGGCAGCAGATAAATGCGTCACAATTTGTATCTGCGGTCAAAGAAGCTCGCAAATGTAAGCTTTTCCTTCCGCAGAGAACCTGTATCTTTCAAGCAAATACGTGTCGGGAAAGACGAAAGGATTTTGTCTGTCTCTAAAAACTCTTTCCCTTCAAAGTGCACATCTAACAATTTGAACAGAAATATCCACAAGATTAAGATGAAGGAAGTCAGTGTTACCAACGTTGGTGTGTTACATCAATTAAACATTCCTCTTGTATCCGCTGATGAATGTAAGCGTGCAATCTCAAATTCAAGATTATAACCTGACCCGATTCGTTGGGTCCCTGTCGGGATCTTCAGATCATGTAGAGCAGGGGTGCTCACACTTTTTCAGCTTGCGAGCTACTTTTAAAATGACCAAGTCAAAGTGATCTACCCGCTAACATAAGTAACCAAGGTGACAAAGATTGATTAAATCCTAGATCCTTTCATGGTACCCAAAACCCAAGATTGGTGCAAACTAATTCTAAACTTAGCCGGGTAGTCGGTAAATCCAGCTTCATGGTACAGGCCCCAGTTCGATTAAATCAAAGCAAACAAGTCAGGTGTGAAAACACTGCTTCTAAGAAATCACACAGTCAGTCTGAACCCAGGCGAATAATTTAATGACTAACAGGGTTTTTTTCACTACATTAAAATATTATCCAATGAAGTAATTTTTTTAAGTATATTTACAATAGTGATATAAAAAAAATAAGGATGTGTGAATGACAGCAAAGTTTCTGTTGTTTCGAAAAAGTGACAGTTTACTTCTTGTGTTCTGCTGCTGAAAGCTGCTGTACAGATGCTGAGCCCAGCAGCACTTGCTTGTCACCAGCCTCTCATCCCATCCTCAGTGAATTCTGATGAATTTTGCATGGTCTATGCTTTGCAAAAAGCTATTAAAGAATTTGAAAGGGAAAGATTGGGAGAGGGACCGAGAAAGAGCAAGTGCCCCAGAACAGCTCCCATGTGCCTTTTAATAACAGCAATATGTAAGATGTCACTGGAGATGGCTTCATTTCTGTAACGGTTCTTGAGTCACCTCAAATGAAAAGTGCAGTGGAAAGCTCTTTGAGTGTATGTTTGTGTGGGTGTGTGCCCTTGTTGTGCAGAAAGCGTTTTGATGCAAAGAATAAACCTTTGTCAGGAAACAAACTGACGTGAAATGGAACACGAACATCTTTGTGTGGAGCACACTGCTACTTTTCAAGAACATTCACGATGAAGTCACACAGCCACGGGGGTTTATAGATGGTTAAAGCAGTGGTCTCAAACTCAAATTGATGAAAAGCCGTAGCAACTGAGATCTCATAAGAGGACCACAAACGATTACGCTTCATTCTTGATTTGATTGTGACCTGCATACAACTATTTCTCTGTATTAGTGAGCTATTTTCGATTCGACATGTTTTCCTGAGTCACAACACAAAGATATAGTGCAGTTGGACTTCAACAGGTTTACAGAGAAGGACTCGGTTTACAGATGCGGGACCACAGCCAGTGAGTCAAGCCCCTCACATTATGATCATCAGTAGTGCTCAGTAAACCAACATGTTTAACAGATTCAGAGTGATTGAACCACATTCAGAGGAATACCAACTGCTTTCCTCTCACATAAACACCCAGGGCCAGCCTTAACCAATTTTGCCCCCTTTGCATCGCAGTAAATGTCACTTAGGTATAAATATACTATATATAAAAATAGCTCTGCCTTAGGCACAATTTTATTTCAGTAAAGCAAAAGCACATTCATAAAGAATTAGAAAATCGCAGATTTTCTCTTGAGGCATTTCAAGTGCTGTCCGAATCTGACCCGATTCATTGGGTCCCTGTCGGGATCATCAGATCATGTAGAGAGTTCTCCCGCTAGTTGGGGTAAGCAGAGACCTTTGAGAATTTTGGTTTAGCGTTACAATAATAGTAGTGCTCAAACCACTGAAAAACTCATAGCATTCTCCTTAAAGGCTGTTGAAGTATTCAGTAAGTTTCCATTGATGATTTTTCACGCAGGAAACCAAATTTCTAACACTCCTTGTTCTTTAAAATTTTCCAACAGCTGTACCAACAATAATAGCACATCATTCCTCAATATGCTGTGGATTTTTTGGCCGTTGTACCACAAGTGTTGTAGAGTTCAAAAGGTCCAAAATGTTGTTTACAATTTGCTACAACACTGTAAAAAATAAATTTTTGGCAAAATACCAGTAGCTGTGGTTGCCACAAACTTAATCGTAAAAAATACGGTAGCACCGTAATTGGTTTAACGCAATTGTATCTGTTTTACTCTAAATTTTACAGATTTTAATGTTTGTTTGTTTTTTCTACAGATTAGAACTTTGAAAGTAGCAATTATTTTGCTATAAAAACAGTTTATACCCATCAAATTTTGTTATATTCACGGTTCACAACAGTGTAATTTAAAGGTGTATGTTGTAATAATTACAATTAATTACTATATTTTTCATGGATAAAAACTTTCTGTCTAGTTTAAGGTTAAATGTCTATCCGTTATATAATTGTAAGCATAAATTAAATATTATTATTAAATGTTGACTTTTCCACTGATTTTATTACTGAACTTCATCTGCAACCCACCCTTGTTTCCCATGTGAGGGGAAGTTAACACATTACACATCACAATGTAACATTTGAAGCATCAAATAAGCATTACTTAAACATTACTTAGAGTGAAGCGTCACATTAATGACTACAACTCAGGAAGAATTGTATCACATGAAATAACACAGTGCTTTCAACATGGGGCTGTAACTTCAGACAACATACTTTTTCAAAAAAGGTGATTTTTTTTTAACCAAAATACAAAATTTCTGTTGTGAAAGTAGACAAAGTACAAAACAACATAAACACTTTTTAAATACTTTCCATAAACCACAAAACTAGTCATTTGTGAATAAATCATGATCTAAAGGTTTCTTTTTTAAATAAAAGAATGGTTAAAATAAGTACAGAATTATTATAAATGAAAATGATATAAACCTCCTCTTTTATTTCAAACACAAACAACACTAAAATACAACCAACATGTTTGACTGGATAAAAAATTTCCAATATTTTGAAAACAACTATAAATTTCTAATATGAATAGATTACAAAAACCACATGATTTAAACATTTTGTTATCTGTGGGTTTTCAAATGGTTTTTTTAAAAAAACATTTTTGTAAAATTCATGTATTTTCTGTATTATAGATCAAAAAGTATACTGTTTACAGCAATGTTTTTAACTATTAAATTTAAGGTCATGCTCCGTAAAACTAATAACGCTTGTTCACTGTAAATTCTATGTAAAATCTCATATTTTGTATAATATGGCCATTTTTAGTAGCATTTATACTGTATTTTATAGATTTACAAATTCATTTTTTTACAGTGAATGTAAATTCGTATGACAACTGACCATGCCTTAACTTTAAGCTAGCAACCTTCTCTAACAAAAGCACTAGTGGTTTGCTTTCTTTACATCAGCGGTTTGGTCTGTTTTTATGCAGGAGAATAATCTTTACTAAGGCCGATTTTATATAACCTCTGAGCCTTTGAGCTTATTTTGGGGCCAGCTGGATCTCCTCCATCGTTGGCTTCTCTCTACAGCTTTACACCCCTAGTGCTAAGTCTCCAGAATCCAGCCTATTGCCTTCATTTGCTACTCTATAACCTTCACTCGGTGCCAGTAAAGAGGGTGCACTTTACTTATTTATGTGTTTATCTGAGAACTCATTCATTTATAATGTATAGACAGCACACCCTGTAGACAAGATAACTGCAATGGACTCTTTTTCTTATTTTAGTGTGCTTGCCCCATGTCAAACCCTAAGAGGAGCGGTGCAGTTTGGTGAGGCTGTTGATTTGGCCGATCATCAACTGGATGCCAGCTGTGTTACCTCTTTTTACATAACAGGCCACAGGACTCATGCCAGATATAAACTGATATGCTGCAAACCAAGGAATTGAGGGAGTCGGACTTCACCTTGCTGAGTAAAAGATATTGATCAAATCAGTCGTATCAAGTTGTACCCAATTTACACATCTTACAACCCTCAGTATAGGAAAGGGTATAAGTTGAGCATCATGTGACCAAACCTGAAAATCACTTTCAAGACTTTGCCAAATCCGAGTTCTCAAATCTTGTTTTCAACCCTTTAAGACCTATGGGAGCACCAGCGATCCAATTAGCATATCGATTTTTAAATGCTAGTAAAACTAGAACCACCACATAAAATAGAGTTAGTTTTACATATGACGTATGAAAGTAGTTTTTTTCCACTAGTGGGTATGTAGAAAACCAGTAAAAAGTCGCAATAAATCCTTCAAAAGCTTACACAATAAAAGCATTATAGTCCACATTGCCGGTGTTAACAGTACTTCTGATGAAGAATATCGCTCAAATGGTATCTAAATCTCTCCTAAACCCACATAACATCCCTTTTGCCATCTGTGAGGGTCATCGGGCTCAAAAAAGCCACATAGGGGCGAGGAAAGTGTGTGGAAAGTGAGCTCCCTTCATTTGTGAGGCATGTGAAGTTCCTCTATGTGTATTGTGGACAGGAAGTGTAACGTCCAATCACAGCTCTTCAGTGCAGTACAATACTGTTGCACTGTAAATAGTTTTGTAGATACTAGTTTTGGATTTTATATTATGATTTATTTATAAATATATTTATATGTAGATATTTATTGTATGTTGTGTTCTTGTGTTCTGAAGTTTCACCACAGTAAAAATTTATTTTTTTGTCATTTATTGCACTGTATATTGATGACGATTGTCTAATACGAAGCTATCTATGATCAAAAGTATCTTAGAAACATTGTTTTCTCAATTTGCAATTTGATTGCACTGTTGAAAAAATTTGCATGTTTTTAGTTTGGTCTTACTTTATACATTTGAGTGTATCTCAAAAACTGAGCAATGAATTAATTCAATTAATACATTTACTTATTTAATGAATTTTATAAATTTTGTGGTTTAAAAGCATTTTGTGCAACTTTTTTACAGTTACATTTTTGAGGGTAAAGCTATGACATGAAAAAATATGTGGAAAAAAAAAAGATTTTTTTTTTGTAGTTTTGACACTTTCTTAAAGGTGAGACTCACAGGTCTTAAAGGGTTAAAATGGATGCAGATCTGAAGTTGGATCAGATCAGTTGTGAGGTCAAGTTTCTTTCATTTTTAAACAGTCACTACTAGACTGGACAACTGCAATAGAATAAGTTATGGTGTAAGTCACTTTCCTGCTGCTCGTCTCTGGACTAGCAAATCTGATCACATTTTCCCAATACTTTTTTCTCTCCACTGTCAACCTTGGGATCCATTTAAAATTTCTTTTTTTTTTTTTGTTTTTAAATGTTCTCTGAACTTTTAAATCCATACTCTCTTAACATGATCTCTTAGATCGGCCGACCAGCTGAATGTCCCGAAAACAATTCATACTAAATTTTTTTTATGAAATGCATCGAAGAGGAGTTGACATAATGGCACAATGCACCATTTACAGACTACTAGTAGCTTTTTTAAAGATAACGCGTGATCCGTGACAACTTTATTATTATCAATATTAAGGAAGAAGATTGTGATGAAAGAGACCAGGAAAAATTGATTATTTTTCAGACTAAAGGCTTTGTCTTCTCCCAACTTTTACCTTTCAGAAAATGCGTCTGAATGGGGATTGATGATGGAAATGTCAGATACATCTAACTCAACTGTCCAAACACAGTTCACTTTTGAAAATATATGTATCTGATCAAGGACCATTTATCAAATCGACCTGGGTCGCATTCGAAAAAATGTTGTTCAGACTGTCGCATATGGGTGAAAAAAAAAAACTTGGGTTGCATTGAGTTACAGTCTGCCTGAACTTGGCCTAAAGACCTTTACACACCAATCCGAATTGAGATTAGCACGAATCTTTGGGTGGCTTCTCAGCAGGGTGCTCTTCTCTGGGTTGAGAAAATATTGATGCAATGACGCTTTCTGCCTGAAGATGGTGTTTGCGGTACAACAGATGCACTCTACTCTCTTTTTTGTCACATTTTTGTGATTCTGTTTGTCAAACAGCTCCTTGTGACCAGCCACCAACAGTATAAACAGCATGAGTTTTTCTGTGTGTTCTTTTATTGTTTCTTCTCTGTTGTCACCCTTTTCTACCTTCTCTCCTTCTCTTTTTCCTGTGCGAAGTTGCTATGAAAATGTGGCATGAGCAGCACTAAGCACTTTTTGCTACACACTTTTTCAAAACTTTAAAGTACCAAAAAAGGGACATCCATTTTCTGGAGGAATTAACTTTGAGTAAATATAGTTTCACAATATCAACGTTTGATAGGTTTCAGTCATTTCTGTAATGCATACCCAAATGGTCCCGCTATGTTGGTCTCATTTTAAAGAAGGCCGTAGAGCGAAAGCTCCCACCCATGTGGTGTGATTCCGGTTTTAAAAAAAATGGATTTTTTTTTTGTTTGTTTTTTTACAATTTGGCAAATTAATTAAAACTTTTTTCATGTTTGCGCTAATTAGGTTTGAAGCTGGAAAATGAGTTAAAATAGGTTAATGTGAGTTTAACCAGCTATTTTTTAATTTTCCTGACTAAAGGCAAAGTTATGATGAAGGAAAATACAACCTGAGAATGTATGAAAATATAATGTGACCCTGAGTGTTCTATTTTGAACCCTTTCAATGGCAGTAAAGCTGAACCCCTTTCATTGTCCTATTTTCATTAACTGGCTTCCGGGTGATCAGGATAAATTGGATGAGTTTAATTTTCATAAGCTCTAAATATCTATTAAACAGTAATAGCTGAATAATGTAGAAGAAATTAGATCCAGATAATTATGCTTGGATATTAGTCCATTAAGGATCGGTTGAAAATGCATTGCTGAAAAGACAGGGAAAAAAGCAAATGTTATACAGCTGATAAGATGTAGAAATAGATAAAACTAGACAAAGACACAATCAACATGATTAATAGAACTATATCTATCCATCTATCTATCTGTCTGTCGGTCTGTCTGTGTAATTTGTGTCTTGCATTCCAAGACAACCTCTAAAGCAAAATTGCCATTTTAAAACACATGAGGAAGAGTGGGAATCTATCTTTAAGCTTAAAAAAATCAGGTGCAGTGTTTCATGAGTTTGAATCTGTACCTGCCTAATGTTTGTGAGCATAAGTGCAAGTACAAACGTGCAAGCCTAGCTGTTCTTCTCTGTTGCATCCGAGTTTGGTCGAGGGTGCATGGCAGCGAGTGGGTTGAGAAAAGTGTGAATGTGTCAACTGAGGTTGGTCCAGAACCACAGACAGGTTTTTACCACACTTTCATTTCAACAAACTAAAAAAAACGTAGATTAAATAAATAAAAAAACATTAAATGCTTAGTGTAGCATTTCTATTATCCTTGGGGTCAATACACAAACATTGAGAACCACTGGAAGTTGACATAAAGGGCCCTTCTAATTCTTGAGAACTTTTATAATTCCCGTGTTTTTTTGAGGGAAGGAACAACATTAATCGTATGGTTTACAGAGATGGTACAAAGCTATAAAAGCTTGCACAGAAGCTTTCTAAACAATTTCTCATTGTGCTCTGTGAGCTCTCATTTTATGCCCTCTCAAATGAAAATAGCCTCTTAGCAACAGTTTTCGATCAGGGATTTTGACAGTGAAAGTGACTCCTCAGATGAGAAAGAGACTCCTAGTGTTGACCGCCCTGTTGTTCCTCAACCAACACATTATCTTCCAAAAACGAAAAATTATTATCCTCCCCACTTGAACGACAGGGTAGACTTGTAGTGTAGTGTAATTAAATGGTTCTAGGACCCACCAGATATGAAAATCAGCATACAGAAAACCCTATTACAGTATATTTATCTTAATATATATAAAAATAAATTTAGTTCAAAAATTTAGCTTCTCTTTGTGCACAACGGATGCTTTGGGGACACTGGAAAATTACTGATTATCTGAATGCAATACAAACAATGCTTCTTTAAAAAAAAAACAAAAAAAAAAAAAACTAAAGAATAAATCAAATTAATTTGTGGTATAGTCAGGTTGGATTTAAAAACATAAATTATTCCAGAAGTACAATTTTAGGAATATATTTTTTTAGCCTTTTATTTTAATGTTAACACTGATTGGACAGTCAATCTTTCCAGCTAAAATTTTAAGCTTTTTTTAACGAGGTTGTATAAGTAGCTTAAAAACGATCAACAAATCCTACAATAATAAACTCGTCTTTTGATGGCATTACATGTAAATAAACAAGATGAAAATCTTGACACCCAATGGGTCTCTCATTAAATTGCAAACTATTTAATAGATTTGTTTTGTTTATCTGTAAATCTTGCAAAAAAGTTGTAGAAAAGTGATGCCAATCACTGCCAGCTCTACAAACACAGATCTGATAAAAAATATCAATGACTAAAGATAAATATTAATACCCTACAGTTATGAAATAATGGCTAAAAAAAGATTTTAGCAAGGTGTGTGGTGGTTTTGTGCACACATTTGAGGACTCAAAATAAAACAAAGAAGCATTAATGTCTGGTTAACATAAGTTCAATAAACATAGACGAAACATGGCATGTACTTGATGGTTAGCATTTACAGATAATGAGTAAATGCTTCATCTTTAAGTGAAACAAGACAGATGTCCTTGTATAAGAGGATTAAAAAGGATGTTGTAAAACAAAAGATTTAAGTTTCTCTGGTGTGGAGCTTAACCATTCTTAATATTTCTTTTTTTTTTTTTTTTTTTTTTCCCCTTGTCC
>SRMA01004847.1:0-18485 GCA_007224835.1 Danionella cerebrum
TCTGGACAGGTCATTTACATAATAGATTGTTCCCAGTGTCACTCTGAGTGAAAAAAAACAACCCCCATGTCTCTAGCATTTTCCAAAGCTGATATAGGGATATGCCAATTTGGTTGCTATGGTAACCAGGATGGTTGCTATGGAGGGGTCAGTGACATTATATAATGTTCCCTGTGTGACTACAAGTCATTTAGACCCACTCCTGTGTCTCTCTCATTTTACTAAGCTGAGATAGAGATGTGTCATTTGGTTGCTATGGTAACCAGTATGGTTGCTATGGAGGGGTCAGTGACATTATATAATGTTCCCTGTGTGACTACAAGTCATTTAGACCAACTCCCGTGTCTCTCTCATTTTCCTAAGTTGAGATAGAGATGTGTCAATTTGGTTGCTATGGTAACCAGTATGGTTGCTATGGAGGGGCCAGTGACATTATATAATGTTCCCTGTGTTACCACAAGTCATTTAGACCAACTCCCGTGTCTCTCTCATTTTCCTAAGCTGAGATAGAGATGTGTCATTTTGGTTGCTATGGTAACCAGTATGGTTGCTATGGAGGAGTCAGTGACATTATATAAGTTTGCCTGTGTGACTACAAGTCATTTAGACCAACTCCCGTGTCTCTCTCATTTTTCTAAACTGAGATAGAGATGTGTCAATTTGGTTGCTATGGTAACCAGTATGGTTGCTACGGAGGGGTCAGTGACATTATAAAATGTTCCCTGTGTGACTACAAGTCATTTAGACCAACTCCTGTGTCTCTGTCGTTTTCCTAAGCTGAGATAGAGATGTGTCAACTGGGTTGCTATGGTAACCAGTATGGTTGCTATGGAGGGTCAGGTACCTCAATGAATGTTCCCGGGGTCGCTATTAGTGAAACAAACTCACCCCCATGTCTCTAGCATTTTCCTAAGCTGAGGTAGAGATGTGTCAATCAGGTTGCTATGGTAACCATTATGGTTGCCATGTAGGGGTCATGTGACATTATATGATGTTCCCTGTGTGACTACAAGTCATTTAGACCAACTTCCGTGTCTCTCTCATTTTCCCAAGCTGAGATAGAGATGTGTCAATTGTGTTGCTATGGTAACCAGTATGGTTGCTATGGAGAGGTCATTGACATTATATAATGTTCCCTGTGTGACTACAAGTCAATTAGACCAACTCCTGTTTCTCTGGCATTTTCCTAGGCTGAGATAGAAAAGTGTCAATTTGGTTGCTATGGTAACCAGTATGGTTGCTATGGAGGGGTCAGTGACATTACATAATGTTCCCTGTGTGACTACAAGTCATTTAGACCAACTCCCGTGTCTCTCTCATTTTCCTAAGCTGAGATAGAGATGTGTCAATTTGGTTGCTATGGTAACCAGTATGGTTGCTATGGAGGGGTCAGTGACATTATATAATGTTCCCTGTGTTACTACAAGTCATTTTTAGACCAACTCCCGTGTCTCTAGCATTTTCCTAAGCTGAGATAGAGATGTGTCAATTTGGTTGCTATGGTAACCAGTATGGTTGCTATGGAGGGTTAAGTGACACTATATAATGTTCCCTGTGTGACTACAAGTCATTTAGACCAACTCCCGTGTCTCTCTCATTTTCCTAAACTGATATAGAAATGTGTCAATTTGGTTGCTATGGTAACCAGTATGGTTGCTATGGAGGGGTCAGTGGCATTATATAATGTTCCCTGTGTGACTACAAGTCATTTAGACCAACTCCCGTGTCTCTCTCATTTTCCTAAGCTGAGATAGAGATGTGTCAATTTGGTTGCTGTAGTAACCAGTATGGTTGCTATGGAGGGGTCATTGACATTATATAATGTTCCCTGTGTTACCACAAGTCAGTTAGACCAACTCCCGTGTCTCTCTCATTTTCCTAAGATGAGATAGAGATGTGTCAGCTGGGTTGCTATGGTAACCAGTATGGTTGCTATGGAGGGGTCATTGACATTTTATAAGGTTCCCTGTTTGACTACAAGTCACTTAGACCAACTCCTGTGTCTCTAGCATTTACCTAGGCTGAGATAAAGATTATCCAATTTGGTTGCTATGGTAAATAATCTGGTTGCTATGGATGAGTTAGTGGCATCATGTTGTAATCTACATTTAACTTAGATCAATATAAAACAACTCCCATGTCTCTACGATGTTCCACTTAGAAGATATTTGACATTCAAAAAATGATGTTGAAAAGTGGGCGTGGCTTGTTGAATTAATGTTAAATCATAAGCATTGATTGGCTGGATTATTAATACGCATCCTTAATGTTGCTTTAAATCGCCATTGTGAACCAATTACAAAAGCTCTTTTACAAAAGGATCATATGGGAATCAATTGCCCCATTGAAATGAATGGCAGCAATGCATCTCTATGGCCCATTGTGAGTCTATGGAAAGGCTAAGCCAATCAAATTTTGCTATTCAAATTAGTTGATTAACAGCTGCCTCCAACTGCCACTTTTCGAATCGAGGAGACATTTTTCAGATGTTGACCATGCCTCAAACAAATAAACATTACAGAAGAACCGTAAGACATATCAAGATGATTCTTTCTTTGTGAGAAGCAGAAGGCCTCAATGAAGATTATGATGTAAATTTTTTAACGATATGTGGAGAAATCTAGGAGTTATGGCGAGTTAGAAAAATCCTTTATTTAAAACTTTGGAGCATCATTTTCTGGGTGAAATGCATTGATCCTAATGGAGCAATTTTCTTCCCTCGTTAAGGTTTAGCCCTCCTAATTTAAAAACCGTAGGTCATATGAAAGAAACAACTGCATCTTTGGAAAGAGGACAAATTTCTCTACTACTTTAATAATAATTTTGTGCATAAAGAGTAAAGTTTAGTTTAGGAGAGAGGAATTGATGAAGAAGTTTGAGATGTGAAAAATTAGAGTGGAAGCTAGAGAGGAGCAGAATTAGGTCAAAATCCAAATTCTTCATTAAACTTAAACTGTTATTTATAAAAATCTGTAAAAGATATGAAAAAGCTGAAAACACATTTTAAAAGCTGAAAATGTGTTGAATTGTTTAAAATTTGAATGATTGCTCTAGCTGAAAGTATGCTGAAGATAAGAAAAAAAAAAAAAAGCTGAAGATTGAAAGAGATTTGAAGTGTTTCCCATTCATTTCAATGGGAAAAATATTTTAAATAAAGTTAAATTTTATAAAAAGTATAAAAGTTTGAAAAGTGATATGTAATAGCAACCTAGTCTGAAAAAAGCTGAACATTTTAAAGTTTGAATGGTGTTTCTAGTGCAAAGTATGCTGAAGTAGTTGGCTTTTCAAAAAAGGGGGGGAATAAAAATAATAA
Organism: Danionella cerebrum; assembly: GCA_007224835.1. Classification (NCBI taxonomy): domain Eukaryota; kingdom Metazoa; phylum Chordata; class Actinopteri; order Cypriniformes; family Danionidae; genus Danionella; species Danionella cerebrum. The sequence continues at coordinate 3,314 of SRMA01004847.1, forward strand.
AAAAAATAATAACTAGAATATGCATTTCCTAGCGGAAAATGCGTGTGAATGCAGAGAGCTGAAAATGAAAGCAGGCTGAAAGTATCTGAAAAAAATCTAAAGTTGAAAGGTGAAGCTGAAAGGTAAAAGATTTGAAAGTTGAAAGTTTCAAAAGTTGAAAAGTGAAGTTGAAAGGTGAAAGATTTGTAAGTTAAAAGTGTCAAAAGTAGAAAGTGGAAGCTAAAGGTGAAACATTTGAAAGTTGAAAGTGGAAGCTAAAGGTGAAACATTTGAAAGTTGAAAGTGTCAAAAGTTGAAAGTGGAAGCTGAACGGTATAATATTAGTAAGTTGAAATTCTGTCTAGCATTTTCCTAACCTAAGATAAAAAATGCCAATTGCGTTGCTATGGTAAAAAGTCTGGTTGCTCTGGACTGGTCATTTACATAATAGAATGTTCCCAGTGTCACTCTCAGGGAAATGAATCAACCCCCATGTCTCTAGCATTTTCCAAAGCTGATATAGAGCTATGCCAATTTGGTTGCTATGGTAACCAGTATGGTTGCTATGGAGGGGTCATTGACATTATATATTGATCTCTGTGTGACTACAAGTACATTACACCAAACCCCATGTCTTTAGCATTTTCCTAAGCTGAGATAGAGATGTGTCAATTTGGTTGCCATGGTAACCAGTATGGTTGCTATGGAGGGGTCAGTGACATTACATAATGTTCCCTGTGTGACTACAAGTCATTTAGACCAACTCTCGTGTCTCTCTCATTTTCCTGAGCTAAGATAGAGATGTGTCGATTTGGTTGCTATGGTAACCAGTATGGTTGCTATGGAGGGGTCAGTGATATTATATAATGTTCCCTGTGTGACTACAAGTCATTTAGACCAGCTCCAGTGTCTCTTTCATTTTCCTAGGCTGAGATAGAGATGTGTCTTTGGTTGCTATGGTAACCAGTATGGTTGCTATGGAGGGGTCAGTGACATTATATAATGTTCCCTGTGTGACTACAAGTCATTTAGACCAACTCCCGTGTCTCTCTCATTTTCCTAAGCTGAGATAGAGATGTGTTAATTTGGTTGCTATGGTAACCAGTATGGTTGCTATGGAGGGGTCAGTGACATTATATAATGTTCCCTGTGTGACTACAATTCATTTAGACCAACTCCCGTGTCTCTCTCATTTTCCTAAACTGAGATAGAGATGTGTCAATTTGGTTGCTATGGTAACCAGTATGGTTGCTATGGAGGGGTCATTGACATTATATAATGTTCCCTGTTTGATTACAAGTCAATTAGACCAACTCCCGTGTCTCTATCATTTTCCAAAGCTGAGATAGAGATGTGTCAATTGGGTTTCTATGGTAACCAGTATGGTTGCTATGGAGGGGCCAGTGACATTATATAATGTTCCCTGTGTCACCACAAGTCATTTAGACCAACTCCTGTGTCTCTCTCATTTTCCTAAGCTGAGATAGAGATGTGTCCATTTGGTTGCTATGGTAACCAGTACAGTTGCTATGGAGGGGTCAGTGACATATAATGTTCCCTGTGTGACTACAAGTCATTTAGACCAACTCCCGTGTCTCTCTCATTTCCCTAAGCTGAGATAGAGAAGTGTTAAATGGGTTGCTATGGTAACCAGTATGGTTGCTATGGAGGGGTCAGTTACCTCAATGAATGTTCCCAGGGTCACTATTAGTGAAACAAACTTACCCCCATGTCTCTAGCATTATCCTAAGCTGAGAAAGAGATTTGTCAATTTGGTTGCTATGGTAACCAGTAGGGTTGCTATGGAGGGGTCAGTGACATTATATAATGTTCCATGTGTGACTACAAGTCATTTAGACCAACTCCCGTGTCTCTCTCATTTTCCTAAGCTGAGATAGAGATGTGTCAATTTGGTTGCTATGGTAACCACTATGGTTGCTATGGAGGGGTCAGTGACATTATATAATGTTCCCTGTGTGACTACAAGTCATTTAGACCAACTCCCCTGTCTCTATCATTTTCCAAAGCTGAGATAGAGATGTGTCAATTGGGTTGCTATGGTAACCAGTATGGTTGCTATGGAGGGGTCATTGACATTATATAATGTTCCCTGTGTGACTACAAGTCAATTAGACCAACTCCTGTGTCTCTGGCATTTTCCTAGGCTGAGATAGAGAAGTGTCAATTTGGTTGCTATGGTAAATAATTTGGTTGCTATGGATGAGTTGGTGACATCATGTTTAATCTACATTCAACTTAGATCAATATAAAACAACTCCCATGTCTCTACGATGTTCCACTTAGAAGATATTTGACATTCAAAAATGATGTTGAAAAGTGGGCGTGGCTTGATGAATTTATGTTAAATCATAAGCAATGATTGGCTGGATTAGTTATATGCATCCTCAATCTTGCTATGACTCTCCATTGTGAACCAATTACAAAAGCTATTTTACAATAGGATCATATGGGGATCAATTGCCCCATTGAAATGAATGGCAGCAATGCATCTCTATGGCCCATTGTGAGTCTATGGGAAGGCTAAGCCAATCAAATTTCGTTATTCAAATTAGTTGATTAACAGCTGGCTCCAACTGCCACTTTTTGAATCGAGGAGACATTTCTCAGATTTTGACCATGCCTCAAACAAATAAACATTACAGAAGAACCGTAAGACATATCGAGATGAATCTTTCTTTGTGAGAAGCAGAAGGCCTCAATAAAGATTATGATGTAAATTTTGTAACGATATGTGGAAAATTTTTGGAGTTATGGCGAGTTAGAAAAAGCCTTAATTTAAAACTTTGAAGCATCATTTTCTTTGTGAAATGCATTGATCTTAATGGAGCAATTTGCTTCCCTCGTTATGGTTTAGACCTCCTAGTTTAAAAACCGTAGGTCATATGAACGGAAAAACTGCTTCTTTGGAAAGAGGACAAATTTCTCTACTACTTTAATATAAATTTTGTGCATAAAGGTTAAAGCTTAGTTTAGGAGAGAAGAATAAATGAAGAAGTTTGAGATGTGAAAAGTTAGAGTGGAAGCTAGAGTGGAGCAGAAATAGGTGAAAGTCAGAAATCTTCATTAAACTTAAACTGCGATTAATAAAAATCATTTCAAGATATAAAAAAGTTGAAATATACATCTAATAGATGAAAGTTTGTAGATTTATATAAAATTTGAATGGTTTCTCTAGTGGAAAGTATGCTGAAGTTATGAAGGTTGAAATAAGTGAAAGTTTAAAGGAGGGTTGAAGAATATCCCCATTCATTTCAATGGGAAGAATAATTTAAATAAAGTTAAATATTATAAAAAGTATAAAAGTTTGAAAAGTGTAACGTAATTGCAACCTAGTCTGAAAAAAGCTGAACGCTTTGACGTTTGAATGGTGTTTCTAGGCCAAAGTATGCTGAAGTAGTTAGGGTTGGAAAAAGGGGGGGGAATAATAAAAATAAGAAGCGGAATAATAACTAGAAAGTGCATTTCCTAGCGGAAAATGCGTGTGAATGCAGAGAGCTGAAAAGGGAATGCTCAAATTGCTGAATTCCTTGGCTGAAGAGTGAAACATTAGAAAGTTTCAAAAGCTGAAGCTGAAACATTGTAAATTTGAAATATGTAAAGTTGAAAGTGGATGCTGAAGGGTGAAAAATTAGAAAGTAGAAAGTGTTGAAAATTAAAAGTGGGAGCTGAAAGGTAAAACATTAGAAAGTTAAAGTGTCAAAAGTTGAAAGTTCAAGCTAAAAGGTGAAACATTATAAAGTTGAAAATGTCAAAAGTTGAAAGCTAAAGCTGAAACATTGTAAAGTTGAAATATGTAAAGTTGAAAGTGGAAGCTGAATGTTAAAATAAAGGAAAGTTGAAAGTGTCAAAAGTTGAAAGTGGAAGCTGAAAGGTGAAACATTGTAAAGTTGAAAATATCAAAAGATGAAAGTGGAAGCTAAAAGGTATATTATAAGTTGAAATTCTGTCTAGCATTTTCCAAACCTAAGCTAAATTATGGCAATTGCGTTGCTGTGGTAAAAAGTCTGGTCGCTCTGGACAGGTCATTTACATAATAGATTGTTCCCAGTGTCACTATGAGTGAAACAAAACAACCCCCATGTCTCTAGCATTTTCCAAAGCTGAAATAGGGATATGCCAATTTGGTTGCTATGGTAACCAGTATGGTTGCTATGGAGGGGTCAGTGACATTATATAATGTTCCCTGTGTGACTACAAGTCATTTAGACCAACTCCTGTGTCTCCCTCATTTTCCTAAGCTGAGATAGAGATGTGTCATTTTGGTTGCTATGGAAACCAGTATGGTTGCTATGGAGGGGTCAGTGACATTATATAATGTTCCCTGTGTTACTACAAGTCATTTAGACCAACTCCCATGTCTCTCTCATTTTCCAAAGCAGAAATAGAGATGTCTCAATTCGGTTGCTAAGGTAACCAGTACGGTTGCTATGGAGGGGTCAGTGACATTATATAGTGTTCCCTGTGTTACTACAAGTCATTTAGACCAACTCCCGTGTCTCTAGCATTTTCCTAATCTCAGATAGAGATGTGTCAATTTGGTTGCTATGGTAATCAGTATGGTTGCTACGGAGGGGTCAGTGACATTATATGATGTTCCCTGTGTGACTACAGTCATTTAGACTTACTCCTGTGTCTCTGTCGTTTTCCTAACCTGAGATAGAGATGTGTTAACTGGGTTGCTATGGTAACCAGTATGGTTGCTATGGAGGGTCAGGTACCTCAATGAATGTTCCCGGGGGCGCTATTAGTGAAACAAACTCACCCCCATGTCCCTAGCATTTTCCTAAGCTGAGATAGATATGTGTCAATCAGGTTGCTATGGTTACCATTATGGTTGCTATGGAGGGGTCATTGACATTATATTATGTTCCCTGTGTGATTATAAGTCAATTAGACCAACTCCTGTGTCTCTAGCATTTTCCTGGGCTGAGATAGAGATGTGTCAAATGGGTTGCTATGGAAATTAATCTGGTTGCTATGGATGAGTTGGTGACATCATGTTGTAATCTACATTCAACTTAGATCAATATAAAACAACTCCCATGTTTCTACGATGTTCCACTTAGAAGATATTTGACATTCAAAAATAATGTTGAAAAGTGGGCGTGGCTTGATGAATTTATGTTAAATCATAAGCAATGATTGGCTGGATTAGTTATATGCATCCTTAATGTTTCTATGACTCTCCATTGTGAACCAATTACAAAAGCTATTTTACATTAGGATCATATGGGAATCAATGGCCCCATTGAAATGAATGGGAGCAATGCATCTCTATGGCCCATTGTGAGTCTATGGGACAGCCTTAGCCAATCAAATTTCAGTATTCAAATTAGTTGATTAACAGCTGCCTCCAACTGCCACTTTTTGAATCGAGGAGACATTTCTCAGATGTTGACCATGCCTCAAACAAATAAACATTACAGAAGAACCGTAAGACATATCGAGATGATTCTTTCTTTGTGAGAAGCGGAAGACTTCAATGAAGATTATAATGTAATTTTTATAAAGATAGGTTAAAAACTTTAGGAGTTATGGCGAGTTAAAAAAAGCCTTAATGTATAATTTTCGAGCAGTATCTTCCGGTTGAAAAGCATTGATCTTAATGGAGCAATTTTCTTCCCTCGTTAAGGTTTAGCCCTCCTAGTTTAAAAACCGTAGGTCATATGAAAAAAACAACTGCATCTTTGGAAAGAGGACAAATTTCTCTACTACTTTAATATAAATTTTGTGCATAAAGGGTAAAGTTTAGTTTAGGAGAGAGGAATTGATGAAGAAGTTTGAGATGTGAAAAATTAGAGTGGAAGTTAGAGTGGAGCAGAATTAGGTAAAAATCCAAATTCTTTATTAAACTTAAACTGTGATTTATTAAAATCTGTAAAAGATATGTAAAAGCTGAAAAGAGCTTTTAAAAGCTGAAAATGTGTTGAATTGTTTAAAATTTGAATGATTGCTCTAGCTGAAAGTATGCTGAAGTTATGAAGTTTGAAAAAAAGCTGAAGATTTAAAGAGATTTGAAGAGTCTCCCCATTCATTTCAATGGGAAAAATATTTTAAATAAAGTTAAATTTTATAAAAAGTATAAAAGATATCAAAAAGCTGTATACGAGCAACATAGAGCAAAAAAAGCTGTACGTTTTGACGTTTGAATGGTGTTTCTAGGGCAAAGTATGCTGAAGTAGTAGGCTCCGGAAAAAGGGGGGGGGAATAAGAAGAATAACTAGAAAATGCATTTCCTAGCGGAAAATGCGTGTGAATGCAGAGAGCTGAAAGAGAATGCTTAAAATTGCTGAATTCTTTGGCTGAACGGTGAAACATTAGAAAGTTAAAAGTGTCAAAAGTTGAAAGTTGAAGCTAAAGGGTGAAACACTGTAATTTGAAAAGTGTCAAAATTTGAAAGCTGAAGCTGAAACATTTTAAAGTTGAAATATAAAAAGTTAAAAGTGGAAGCTGAAGGGTGAAACATTAGAAAGTAGAAAGTGTTGAAAATTAAAAGAGGAAGCTGAAAGGTAAAACATCATAAACTTAAAGTGTCAAAATTTGAAAGTTGAAGCTAAAGGGTGAAACATTGTAAAGTTGAAAATGTCAAAAGTTGAAAGCTGAAGCTGAAACATTGTAAAGTTGAAATATGTAAAGTTGAAAGTGGAAGCTGAAGGGTAAAATATTAGAAAGTTGAAAGTGGAAGCTGAAATATGAAACATTAGAAAGTAAAATGTGTCAAATTAATTGTGGAAGCTGAAAGTTAAAACATTAGACAGTTAAAATTGTCAAATTTGAAAGTGGAAGCTGAAAGTTGAAACATAAAAATAAACGTGACACATTGTAAAGTTGAAAATGTCAATCAATTGGGTTGCTATGGTAATAAGTATGGTTGCTATGGAGGGGTCACAGACATAATATATTCTTATCTGTGTGACTACGAGTAAATTAAACCTACCCCCATGTCTCTAGCATTTCGCTAAGCCGAGTTAGAGAAATGCCAATTGGGTTGCTATGGTAACACGTCTGGTTGCTATGGAGGGGTCAGTAACATCATATAATGTTCCTTGAGTGACTACAGGTAAATTACACCAACCCCTGTGTCTCTAGCATTTTCCTAAACTGAGATAGAGATATGCCAATTTGGTTGCTATGGTAACCATATGGTTGCTATGGATGGTTTAGTTACCTCAGTGATTGTTATCGATGTCACCATTATTGAAACAAACTCACCCCCATGTCTCTAGCACTTTTCTAAGCTGAGGGAGAGATGTGTTAATTTGGTTGCTATGGTAACCAGAATGGTTGCTATGGAGGGGTATGTGACGGTATATAATGTTCCTTGTGTGACTACAAGTCATTTAGACCAACTCCCGTGTCTCTCTCATTTTCCTAAGCTGAGATAGAGATGTGTAAATTTGGTTGCTATGATAACCAGTATGGTTGCTATGGAGTGGTCAGTGACATTATATAATGTTCCCTGTGTGACTACAAGTCATTTAGACCAACTCCCGTGTCTCTAGCATTTTCCTAAGCTGAGATAGAGATGTGTCAATTTGGTTGCTATGGTAACCAGTATGGTTGCTATGGAGGGGTCAGTGACATCATATAATGTTCCCTTTGTGACTACAAGTCATTTAGACCAACTCCCGTGTCTCTCTCATTTTCCTAAGCTGAGATAGATGTGTGTCAATTTGGTTGCTATGGTAACCAGTATGGTTGCTATGGAGGGGTCAGTGACATTACATACTGTTCCCTGTGTGACTACAAGTCATTTAGACCAACTCCCGTGTCTCTATCATTTTCCAAAGCTGAGATAAAGATGTGTCGATTGGGTTGCTATGGTAACCAGTATGGTTGCTATGGAGGGGTCATTGACATTATATAATGTTCCCTGTGCAACTACAAGTCAATTAGACCAACTCCTGTGTCTCTGGCATTTTCCTAGGCTGAGATAGAGAAGTGTTAATTTGGTTGCTATGGTAAATAATTTGGTTGCTATGGATGAGTTGGTGACATCATGTTTAATCTACATTCAACCTAGATCAATATAAAACAATTCCCATGTCTCTAAGATGTTCCACTTAGAAGATATTTCACATTCAAAAATGATGTTGAAAAGTGGGCGTGGCTTGATGAATTTTTGTTAAATCATAAGCAATGATTGGCTGGATTAGTTATATGCAACCTCAATCTTGCTATGACTCTCCATTGTGAACCAATTACAAAAGCACATTTACAATAGGATTGTATGGGAAACAATGGCCCCATTGAAATGAATGGGAGCAATGCATCTCTATGGCCCATTCTAAGTCTATGGGGCAGCCTTAGCCAATCAAATTTCAGTATTCAAATTAGGCCCAGCTGGCTCCAACTGCCACTTTTTGAATCGAGGAGACATTTCTCAGATTTTGACCATGCCTCAAACAAATAAACATTACAGAAGATCCGTAAGACATATCGAGCTGAATCTTACTTTGTGAGAAGCGGAAGACTTCAATGAAGACTATAATGTAAATTTGATAACGATATGTGAAAAAATTTTGGAGTTATGGCGAGTTAAAAAAGCCTTAATAAATAATTTTCAAGCAGTATCTTCTGGGTGAAATGCATTGATCTTAATGGAGCAATTTTCTTCCCTCGTTAAGGTTTAGCCCTCCTAGTTTAAAAACCGTAGGTCCTATGAAAGAAACAACTGTATCTTTGGAAAGAGGACAAATTTCTCTACTACTTTAATATAAATTTTGTGCATAAAGGTTAAAGTTTAGTTTAGGAGAGAGGAATAAATGAAGAAGTTTGAGATGTGAAAAACTAGAGGGGAAGCTAGAGTGGAGCAGAATTAGGTGAAAATCTAAAATCTTCATAAACTTAAACTGTGATTAATAAAAATCTGTAACAGATATGTAAAAGCTGAAAAGAGCTTTTAAAAGCTGAATATGTGTTGAATTGTTTAAAATTTGAATGATTGCTCTAGCTGAAAGTATGCTGAAGTTATGAAGGTTGAAAAAAAGCTGAAGATTTAAAGAGATTTGAAGAGTCTCCCCATTCATTTCAATGGGAAAAATATTTTAAATAAAGTTAAATTTTATAAAAAGTATAAAAGATATCAAAAAGCTGAATACAAGCAACCTAAAGCAAAAAAAGCTGAACGTTTTGACGTTTGAATGGTGTTTCTAGAGCAAAGTATGCGGAAGGAGTAGGCTCCAACAAAAAGGGGGGAATAAGAATAATAATAAATACGTAGGATAACAATAGTGTGAATGCCTCTGCATTCACACTAATAATAAATACGTAGGATAACAATAGTGTGAATGCCTCTGCATTCACACTAACTAGAAAGTGCATTTCCTAGCGGAAAATGCGTGTGAATGCAGAGAGCTGAAAAGGGAATGCTCAAATTGCTGAATTCCTTGGCTGAAGAGTGAAACATTAGAAAGTTTCAAAAGCTGAAGCTGAAACATTGTAAATTTGAAATATGTAAAGTTGAAAGTGGATGCTGAAGGGGGAAAAAGTAGAAAGTGTTAAAAATTAAAAGTAGGAGCTGAAAGGTAAAACATTAGAAAGTTAAAGTGGCAAAAGTTGAAAGTTCAAGCTAAAAGGTGAAACATTATAAAGTTGAAAATGTCAAAAGTTGAAAGCTAAAGCTGAAACATTGTAAAGTTGAAATATGTAAAGTTGAAAGTGGAAGCTGAATGTTAAAATAAAGGAAAGTTGAAAGTGTCAAAAGTTGAAAGTGGAAGCTGAAAGGTGAAACATTGTAAAGTTGAAAATATCAAAAGTTGAAAGTGGAGGCTGAAGGTAAAACATTCTAAAGTTGAAAACGTATAAAGTTGAAAGGTGAAGCATTGTAAAGTTGAAAGTGTCAAAAATAGAAAGTGGAAGCTGAAGGTGAAACTTTTGAAAGTTGAAAGTGTCAAAAGATGAAAGTGGAAGCTAAAAGGTATATTATAAGTAAGTTGAAATTCTGTCTAGCATTTTTCAAACCTAAGCTAAAGATATGGCAATTGCATTGCTGTGGTAAAAAGTCTGGTCGCTCTGGACAGGTCATTTACATAATAGATTGTTCCCAGTGTCCTTATGAGTGAAACAAAACAACCCCTATGTCTCTAGCATTTTCCAAAGCTGAAATAGGGATATGCCAATTTGGTTGCTATGGTAACCAGTATGGTTGCTATGGAGGGGTCAATGACATTATATAATGTTCCCTGTGTGACTACAAGTCATTTAGACCAACTCCTGTGTCTCCCTCATTTTCCTAAGCTGAGATAGAGATGTGTCATTTTGGTTGCTATGGAAACCAGTATGGTTGCTATGGAGGGGTCAGTGACATTATATAATGTTCCCTGTGTTACTACAAGTCATTTAGACCAACGCCCATGTCTCTTTCATTTTCCAAATCAGAAATAGAGATGTCTCAATTCGGTTGCTATGGTAACCAGTGCGGTTGCTATGGAGGGGTCAGTGACATTATATAGTGTTCCCTGTGTTACTACAAGTCATTTAGACCAACTCCCGTGTCTCTAGCATTTTCCTAAACTCAGATAGAGATGTGTCAATTTGGTTGCTATGGTAATCAGTATGGTTGCTACGGAGGGGTCAGTGACATTATATGATGTTCCCTGTGTGACTACAAGTCATTTAGACCAACTCCTGTGTCTCTGTCGTTTTCCTAAGCTGAGATAGAGATGTGTCAACTGGGTTGCTATGGTAACCAGTATGGTTGCTATGGAGGGTCAGGTACCTCAATGAATGTTCCCGAGTTCGCTATTAGTGAAACAAACTCACCCCCATGTCTCTAGCATTTTCCTAAGCTGAGATAGATATGTGTCAATCAGGTTGCTATGGTAACCATTATGGTTGCTATGGAGGGGTCATTGACATTATATAATGTTTCCTGTGTGACTATAAGTCAATTAGACCAACTCCTGTGTCTCTAGCATTTTCCTGGTCTGAGATAAAGATTTGTCAATTGGGTTGCTATGGAAATTAATCTGGTTGCTATGGATGAGTTGTTGACATCATGTTGTAATCTACATCCAACTTAGATCAATATAAAACAACTCCCATGTTTCTACGATGTTCCACTTAAAAGATATTTGACATTTAAAAATAATGTTGTAAAGTGGGCGTGGCTTGTTGAATTAATGTTAAATCATAAGCATTGATTGGCTGGATTAGTTATATGCATCCTTAATGTTGCTATGACTCTCCATTGTGAACCAATTACAAAAGCTATTTTACATTAGGATCATATGGGAATCAATGGCCCCATTGAAATGAATGGGAGCAATGCATCTCTATGGCCCATTGTAGGTCTATGGGACAGCCTTAGCCAATCAAATTTCAGTATTCAAATTAGGCCCAGCAGGCTCCAACTGCCACTTTTTGAATCGAGGAGACATTTCTCAGATTTTGACCATGCCTCAAACAAATAAGCATTACAGAAGAACCGTAAGACATATCGAGATGATTCTTTCTTTGTGAGAAGCGGAAGACTTCAATGAAGATTACAATGTAATTTTTATAAAGATAGGTTAAAAATTTTAGGAGTTATGGCGAGTTAAAAAAAGCCTTAGTGTATAATTTTCGAGCAGTATCTTCTGGTTGAAATGCATTGATCTTAATGGAGCAATTTTCTTCCCTCGTTAAGGTTTAGCCCTTCTAGTTCAAAAACCGTAGGTCATATCAAATTAACAACTGTATCTTCAAAAAGAGGACAAATTTATCTACTACTTTAATATAAAATTTGTTCATAAAGGTTAAAGTTTAGTTTAGGAGAGAGGAATAGATTCAGAAGTTTGAGATGTGAAAAAACTAGAGTGGAAGCTAGAGTGGAGCAGAATTAGGTAAAAATCTAAAATCTTCATAAATATAAACTGTGATTTATACAAATCTGTAACAGATATGAAAAAGCTGAAGACATCATTTAAAAGCTGAAAGTGTGTAGAATTGTTTAAAAGTTGAATGGTTGCTGTAGCTGAAAGTATGCTGAAGTTATTAAAGGCTGAAAAAGCTTAAGTTTGAAGGAGGTTTGAAGAGTCTCCCCATTCATTTCAATGGGAAAAAATATTTTAAATAAAGTTAAATTTTATAAAAAGTATAAAAGATATCAAAAAGCTGAATACAAGCAACCTAGAGCAAAAAAAGCTGAACGTTTTGACGTTTGAATGGTGTTTCTAGCGCAAAGTATGCGGAAGGAGATAGCTTCTCAAAAAGGGGGGGAATAAAAATAATAATAAATACGTAGGATAACAATAGTGTGAATGCCTTTGCATTCACACTAAATATGCATTTCCTAGCGGAAAATGCGTGTGAATGCAGAAAGTTGAAAATGAAAGCAGGCTGAAAGTATCTGAAAAAATCTAAAGTTGAAAGGTGAAGCTGAAAGGTAAAAGATTTGAAAGTTGAAAGTTTCAAAAGTTGAAAAGTGAAGCTGAAAGGTGAAAGATTTGTAAGTTGAAAGTGTCAAAAGTAGAAAGTGGAAGCTAAAGGTGAAACATTTGAAAGTTGAAAGTGGAAGCTAAAGGTGAAACATTTGAAAGTTGAAAGTGTCAAAAGTTGAAAGTGGAAGCTGAACGGTATAATATTAGTAAGTTGAAATTCTGTCTAGCATTTTCCTAACCTAAAATAAAAATATGCCAATTGCGTTGCTATGGTAAAAAGTCTGGTTGCTCTGGACAGGTCATTTACATAATAGAATGTTCCCAGTGTCACTCTGAGGGAAATGAATCAACTCTTATGTCTCTAGCATTTCCCTGAGCTGAGTTAGAGATATGCCAATTGAGTTGCTATGATAACTATTATGGTTGCTATGGAAATGTCATTGTCATTATCTAAGGTTTCCTGTGTCACTATGAGTAAAACAAAAAAAAAACCCATGTCTCTAGCATTTTCCAAAGCTGATATAGAGATATGCCAATTTGGTTGCTATGGTAACCAGTGTGGTTGCTATGGGGGGGTCATTGACATTATATATTGATCTCTGTGTGACTACAAGTAAATTACACCAAACCCCATGTCTTTAGCATTTTCCTAAGCTGAGATAGAGATGTGTCAATTTAGTTGCCATGATAACCAGTATGGTTGCTATGGACAGGTCAGTGACATTATATAATGTTCCCTGTGTGACTACAAGTCATTTGGACCAACTCTCGTGTCTCTCTCATTTTCCTGAGCTGAGATAGAAATGCGTCGATTTGGTTGCTATGGTAACCAGTATGGTTGCTATGGAGGGGTCAGTGACATTATATATTGTTCCCTGTGTGACTACAAGTCATTTAGACCAGCTCCAGTGTCTCTTTCATTTTCCTAGGCTGAGATAGAGATGTGTCTTTGGTTGCTATGGTAACCAGTATGGTTGCTATGGAGGGGTCAGTGACATTATATAATGTTCCCTGTGTGACTACAAGTCATTTAGACCAACTCACGTGTCTCTCTCATTTTCCTTAGCTGACATAGAGATGTGTCAATTTGGTTGCTATGGTAACCAGTATGGTTGCTATGGAGGGGTCAGTGACATTATATCATGTTCCCTGTGTGACTACAAGTCATTCAGACCAACTCCCGTGTCTCTCTCATTTTCCTAGGCTGAGATAGAGATGTGCCAAATGGGTTGCTATGGTAACCACAATGGTTGCTATGGAGGGGTCCGCTACCTCAATGAATGTTCCCGGGGTCGCTATTAGTGAAACAAACTCACCCCCAGGTCTCTAGCATTTTCCTAAGCTGAGATAGATATGTGTCAATATGGTTGCTATGGTAACCAGTTTGGTTGCTATGGAGGGGTCAGTGACAATATATAATGTTCCCTGTGTGACTACAAGTGATTTAGACCAACTCCTGTGTCTCTCGCATTTCCCTAAGCTGAGATAGAGATGTGTCAATTTGGTTGCTATGGTAAATAATCTGGTTGCTATGGATGAGTTAGTGACATCATGTTGTAATCTACATTCAACCTAGATCAATATAAAACAACTCCCATGTTTCTACGATGTTCCACTTAGAAGATATTTGACATTCAAAAATGATGTTGAAAAGTGGGCGTGGCTTGATGAATTTATGTTAAATATAAGCAATGATTGGCTGGATTAGGTATATGCATCCTTAATGTTGCTTTGAATCTCCATTGTGAACCAATTACAAAAGATCTTTTACAATAGGATCGTATTGGAATCAATTGCCCCAGTGAAATGAATGGCAGCAATGTATCTCTATGGCCCATTGTGAGTCTATGGAAAGGCTAAGCCAATCAAATTTTGTTATTCAAATGAGTTGATTAACAGCTGCCTCCAACTGCCACTTTTTGAATCGAGGAGACATTTCTCAGATGTTGACCATGCCTCAAACAAATAAACATTACAGAAGAACCGTAAGACATATCGAGATGATTCTTTCTTTGTGAGAAGCAGAAGGCCTCAATGAAGCTTATGGTGTAATTTTTATCAAGATATGTGGAAAATTCTATTAGTTATGGCGAGTTAGAAAAAGCCTTAATTTAAAACTTTCAAGCATCGTTTTCTTGGTGAAATGCATTGATCTTAATGGAGCAATTTGCTTCCCTCGTTAAGGTTTAGCCCTCCTAGTTTAAAAACCGTAGGTCATATGAAAGAAACAACTGCATCTTTGGAAAGAGGACAAATTTCTCTACTACTTTAATATAAATTTTATGCATAAAGGGTAAAGTTTAGTTTAGGAGAGAGGAATTGATGAAGAAGTTTGAGATGTGAAAAATTAGAGTGGAAGCTAGAGTGGAGCAGAATAAGGTCAAAATCCAAATTCTTCATTAAACTTAAACTGTGATTAATAAAAATCTGTAAAAGATATGAAAAAGCTGAAAACATCTTTTAAAAGCTGAAAATGTGTTGAATTGTTTAAAAGTTGAATGATTGCTCTAGCTGAAAGTATGCTGAAGTTATGAAGGTTGAAAAAAAGCTGAAGATTTAAAAGAGATTTGAAGTGTTTCCCATTCATTTCAATGGGAAAAATATTTTAAATAAAGTTGAATTTTATAAAAAGTATAAAATATTTTAATAAGAAAAATACAAGCAATCTATTCCAAAAGAAGCTGAACATTTTGATGTTTGAATGGTGTTTCTAGCCTAAAGTATGCGGAAGTAGTTAGCCGTCGAAAAGTGGGAGAATAATAAAAAAAATAATAATAAATACGTAGGATAACAATAGTGTGAATGCCTCT
>SRMA01004858.1:0-18595 GCA_007224835.1 Danionella cerebrum
AAGATTTGAAAGTTGAAAGTTTCAAAAGTTGAAAAGTGAAGCTGAAAGGTGAAAGATTTGAAAGCTGAAAGTGTCAAAGGTTGAAAGTGGAGGCCGAAAGGTGAAACATTATAAAGTTGAAAACGTATAAAGTTGAAAGTCAAAGCATTGTAAAGTTGAAAGTGTCAAAAGTAGAAAGTGGAAACTAAAGGTGAAACATTTGAAAGTTGAAAAGTTTCAAAAGTTGAAAGTGGAAGCTTAAGGTGAAACATTTGAAAGTTGAAAGTGTCAAAAGTTGAAAGTGGAAGCTGAACGGTTATAATATTAGTAAGTTGAAATTCTGTCTCGGATTTTCCTAACCTAAGATAAAGATATGCCAATTGCGTTGCTATGGTAAAAAGTCTGGTTGCTCTGGACAGGTCATTTACATAATAGAATGTTCCCAGTGTCACTCTGAGGGAAATGAATCAACCCCCATGTCTCTAAGGTTTCCCTGAGCTGAGTAAGAGATATGCCAATTGGGTTGCTATGATAACTGTTATGGTTGCTATGGAAATGTCATTGACATTATCTAATGTTTCCTGTGTCACTATGAGTCAAACAAAACAACCCCCATGTCTCTAGCATTTTCCTAAGCTGAGATAGAGATGTGTCAATTTGGTTGCTATGGTGACCAGAATGGTTGCTATGGAGGGGTCATTGAAATTATATAATGTTCCCTGTGTGACTACAAGTCAATTAGACCAACTCCTGTGTCTCTGGCATTTTCTAAGCTGAGAAAGAGATGTGTCATTTTGGTTGCTATGGTAACCAGTATGGTTGCTATGGAGGAGTCAGTGACATTATATAATGTTCTCTGTGTGACTACAAGTCATTTAGACCAACTCCCGTGTCTCCCTCATTTTCCTAAGCTGAGATAGAGATGTCAATTTGGTTGCTATGGTAACCAGTATGGTTGCTATGGAGGGGTATGTGACATTATATAATGTTCCCTGTGTGACTACAAGTCATTTAGACCAACTCCCGTGTCTCTCTCATTTTCCAAAGTTGAGATAGAGATGTGTCAATTTGGTTGCTATGGTAACCAGTATGGTTGCTATGGAGGGGTAAGTGACATTATATAATGTTCCCTGTGTGACTACAAGTCTTTTAGACCAACTCCCGTGTCTCTCTCAATTTCCTAAGCTGAGATAGAGATGTGTCAATTTGGTTGCTATAGTAACCAGTATGGTTGCTATGGAGGGGTCAGTGACATTATATAATGTTCCCTGTGTGACTTCGAGTCATTTAGACCAACTCCCGTGTCTCTCTCATTTTCCAAAGTTGAGATAGAGATGTGTCAATTTGGTTGCTATGGTAACCAGTATGGTTGCTATGGAGGGGTCAGTGACATTATATAATGTTCCCTGTGTTACCACAATCATTTAGACCAACTTCCGTGTCTCTCTCATTTTCCTAAGCTGAGATAGAGATGTGTCAATTTGGTTGCTGTGGTAACCAGTATGGTTGCTATGGAGGGGTCAGTGACATTATATAATGTTCCCTGTGTGACTACAAATCAATTAGACCAACTCCTGTGTCTCTAGCATTTTCCTAGGCTGAGATAGAGAATTACCAATTTGGTTGCTATGGTAAATAATCTGGTTGCTATGGATGAGTTGGTGACATCATGATGTAATCTACATTTAACTTAGATCAATATAAAACAACTCCCATGTCTCTACGATGTTCCACTTAGAAGATATTTGACATTCAAAAATGATGTTAAAAAGTGGGCGTGGCTTGATGAATTTATGTTAAAGCATAAGCAATGATTGGCTGGATTAGTTATATGCATCCTTAATGTTGCTATGACTCTCCATTGTGAACCAATTACAAAAGCACTTTTACAATAGGATCATATGGGAATCAATAGCCCCATTGAAATGAATGGCAGCAATGCATCTCTATGGCCCATTGTGAGTCTATGGGAAGGCTAAGCCAATCAAATTTCGTTATTCAAATTAGTTGATTAACAGCTGCCTCCAACTGCCACTTTTCGAATCGAGGAGACATTTCTCAGATGCTGACCATGCCTCAAACAAATAAATATTACAGAAGAACCGTAAGACATATCGAGATGATTCTTTCTTTGTGAGAAGCAGAAGGCCTCAATAAAGATTATGATGTAAATTTTGTAACGATATGTGGAAAATTCTAGGAGTTATGGCGAGTTATAAAAAGCCTTAATTTAAAACTTTGAAGCATCATTTTCTTTGTGGAATGCATTGATCTTAATGGAGCAATTTGCTTCCCTCGTTAAGGTTTAGCCCTCCTAGTTTAAAAACCGTAAGTCCTATGAAAGGAACAACTGCATCATTGGAAAGAGGACAAATTTCTCTACTACTTTAATATAAATTTTGTGCATAAAGGTAAAAGCTTAGTTTAGGAGAGAAGAATAAATGAAGAAGTTTGAGATGTGAAAAGTTAGAGTGGAAGCTAGAGTGGAGCAGAAATAGGTGAAAGTCGGAAATCTTCATTAAACTTAAACTGCGATTAATAAAAATCAATACAAGATATAAAAAAGTTGAAATATACATCTAATAGATGAAAGTGTGTAGATTTATTTAAAATTTGAATGGTTTCTCTAGTGGAAAGTATGCTGAAGTTATAAAGGTTGAAAGAAGTGAAAGTTTAAAGGAAGGTTGAAGAATATCCCCATTCATTTCAATGGGAAGAATAATTTGAATAAAGTTAAATTTTATAAAAAGTATAAAAGATATCAAAAAGCTGTATACGAGCAACATAGAGCAAAAAAAGCTGAACGTTTTGATGTTTGAATGGTGTTTCTAGGGCAAAGTATGCTGAAGTAGTAGGCTCCGGAAAAAGGGGGGGGGAATAAGAAGAATAACTAGAATATGCATTTCCTAGCGGAAAATGCGTGTGAATGCAGAGAGCTGAAAATGAAAGCAGGCTGAAAGTATCTGAAAAAAATCTAAAGTTGAAAGGTGAAGCTGAAAGGTAAAATATTTGAAAGTTGAGGGTTTTAAAAGTTGAAAAAAGTGAAGCTGAAAGGTGAAAGATTTGAAAGTCGGAAGTTTCAAAAGTTGAAAAGTGAAGCTGAAAGGTGAAAGATTTGAAAGCTGAAAGTCTCAAAAGTTGAAAGTGGAGGCCGAAAGGTGAAACATTATAAAGTTGAAAACGTATAAAGTTGAAAGGAGAAGCATTGTAAAGTTGAAAGTGTCAAAAGTAGAAAGTGGAAGCTAAAGGTGAAACATTTGAAAGTTGAAAAGTGTCAAAAGTTGAAAGTGGAAGCTTAAGGTGAAACATTTGAAAGTTGAAAGTGTCAAAAGTTGAAAGTGGAAGCTGAACGGTATAATATTAGTAAGATGAAATTCTGTCTAGCATTTTCCTAACCTAAGATAAATATATGCCAATTGCGTTGCTATGGTAAAAAGTCTGGTTGCTCTGGACAGGTCATTTACATAATAGAATGTTCCCAGTGTCACTCTGAGGGAAATGAATCAACCCCCATGTCTCTAGCGTTTCCCTGTGCTGAGTAAGAGATATGCCAATTGGGTTGATATGATAACTATTATGGTTGCTATGTAAATGTCATTGACATTATCTAATGTTTCCTGTGTCACTATGAGTCAAACAAAACAACCCCCATGTCTCTAGCATTTTCCAAAGCTGATAGAGATATGCCAATTTGGTTGCTATAGTAACCAATATGGTTGCTATGGAGGGGTTATTGACATTATATATTGATCTCTGTGTGACTACAAGAAAATTACACCAACCCCCATGTCTTTAGCATTTTCCTAAGCTGAGATAGAGATGTGTCAATTTTGGTTGCCATGGTAACCAGTATGGTTTCTATGGAGGGTCAGTGACATTATATAATGTTCTCTGTGTGACTACAAGTCATTTAGACCAACTCCCGTGTCTCTCACATTTTCCTAGGCTGAGATAGAGATGTGTCATATTGGTTGCTATGGTAACCAGTATGGTTGCTATGGAGGGGTAAGTGACATTATATAATGTTCCCTGTGTGACTTCAAGTCATTCAGACCAACTTCCGTGTCTCTCTCATTTTCCAAAGTTGAGATAGAGATGTGTCAATTTGGTTGCTATGGTAACCAGTATGGTTGCTAAGGAGGGGTAAGTGACATTATATAATGTTCCCTGTGTGACTACAAGTCTTTTAGACCAACTCCCGTGTCTCTCTCAATTTCCTAAGCTGAGATAGAGATGTGTCAATTTGGTTGCTATGGTAACCAGTATGGTTGCTATGGAGGGGTAAGTGACATTATATAATGTTCCCTGTGTGACTACAAGTCATTCAGACCAACTCCCGTGTCTCTCTCATTTTCAAAAGTTGAGATAGAGATGTGTCAATTTGGTTGCTATGGTAACCAGTATGGTTGCTATGGAGGGGTCAGTGACATTATATAATGTTCCTGTGTGACTACAAGTCATTTAGACCCACTCCTGTGTCTCTCTCATTTTACTAAGCTGAGATAGAGATGTGTCATTTTGGTTGCTATGGTAACCAGTATGGTTGCTATGGAGGAGTCAGTGACATTATATAATGTTCCCTGTGTGACTACAAGTCATTTAGACCAACTCCGTGTCTCATGCATTTTCCTAAGCTGAGATAGAGATGTGTCAATTTGGTTGCTATGGTAACCAGTATGGTTGCTATGGAGGGGTCATTGACATTATATAATGTTCCCTGTGTGACTACAAGTCAATTAGACCAACTCCTGTGTCTCTAGCATTTTCCAAGGCTGAGATAGAGAATTACCAATTTGGTTGCTATGGTAAATAATCTGGTTGCTATGGATGAGTTAGTGGCATCATGTTGTAATCTACATTTAACTTAGATCAATATAAAACAACTCCCATGTCTCTACGATGTTCCACTTAGAAGATATTTGACATTCAAAAATGATGTTGAAAAGTGGGTGTGGCTTGATGAATTTATGTTAAAGCATAAGCAATGATTGGCTGGATTAGTTATATGCATCCTTAATGTTGCTTTGAATCTCCATTGTGAACCAATTACAAAAGCTTTTTTACAATAGGATCGTATGGGAATCAATTGCCCCATTGAAATGAATGGCAGCAATGCATCTCTATGGCCCATTGTGAGTCTATGGGAAGGCTAAGCCAATCAAATTTCGTTATTCAAATTAGTTGATTAACAGCTGCCTCCAACTGCCACTTTTTGAATCGAGGAGACATTTCTCAGATGTTGACCATGCCTCAAACAAATAAACATTACAAAAGAACCGTAAGACATATCAAGATGATTCTTTCTTTGTGAGAAGCAGAAGGCCTCAATGAAGATTATGATGTAAATTTTTTAACGATATGTGGAGAATTCTAGGAGTTATGGCGAGTTAGAAAAAGCCTTAATTTTAAACTTTGAAGCATCATTTTCTTTGTGGAATGCATTGATCTTAATGGAGCAATTTGCTTCCCTCGTTAAGGTTTAGCCCTCCTAGTTTAAAAACCGTAAGTCATATGAAAAAAACAACTGCATCTTTGGAAAGAGGACAAATTTCTCTACTACTTTAATATAAATTTTGTGCATAAAGGTTAAAGCTTGGTTTAGGAGAGAAGAATAAATGAAGAAGTTTGAGATGTGAAAAGTTAGAGTGGAAGCTAGAGTGGAGCAGAAATAGGTGAAAGTCGGAAATCTTCATTAAACTTAAACTGCGATTAATAAAAATCAATACAAGATATAAAAAAGTTGAAATATACATCTAATAGATGAAAGTGTGTAGATTTATTTAAAGTTTGAATGGTTTCTCTAGTGGAAGGTATGCTGAAGTTATAAAGGTTGAAAGAAGTGAAAGTTTAAAGGAGGGTTGAAGAATATCCCCATTCATTTCAATGGGAAGAATAATTTGAATAAAGTTAAATATTATAAAAAGTATAAAAGTTTGAAAAGTGTAAAGTAATTGCAACCTAGTCTGAAAAAAGCTGAACGTTTAGAAGTTTGAATGGTGTTTCTAGGCCAAAGTATGCTGAAGTAGTAGGCCGGAGAAAAAAGTGGGAATAATAATAATAATAATAATAATAATAATAATAAATACGTAGGATAACAATAGTGTGAATGCCTCTGCATTCACACTAATAATAATAATAAATACGTAGGATAACAATAGTGTGAATGCCTCTGCATTCACACTAACTAGAAAGTGCATTTCCTAGCGGAAAATGCGTGTGAATGCAGAGAGCTGAAAGAGAATGCTTAAAATTGCTGAATTCCTTGGCTGAAGAGTGAAACATTAGAAAGTTTCAAAAGCTGAAGCTGAAACATTGTAAATTTGAAATATGTAAAGTTGAAAGTGGATGCTGAAGGGTGAAAAATTAGAAAGTAGAAAGTGTTAAAAATTAAAAGGAGCTGAAAGGTAAAACATTAGAAAGTTAAAGTGTCAAAAGTTGAAAGTTCAAGCTAAAAGGTGAAACATTATAAAGTTGAAAATGTCAAAAGTTGAAAGCTAAAGCTGAAACATTGTAAAGTTGAAATATGTAAAGTTGAAAGTGGAAGCTGAATGTTAAAATAAAGGAAAGTTGAAAGTGTCAAAAGTTGAAAGTGGAAGCTGAAAGGTGAAACATTGTAAAGTTGAAAATATCAAAAGTTGAAAGTGGAGGCTGAAGGTAAAACATTCTAAAGTTGAAAACGTATAAAGTTGAAAGGTGAAGCATTGTAAAGTTGAAAGTGTCAAAAATAGAAAGTGGAAGCTGAAGGTGAAACTTTTGAAAGTTGAAAGTGGCAAAAGATGAAAGTGGAAGCTAAAAGGTATAATATAAGTAAGTTGAAATTCTGTCTAGCATTTTCCAAACCTAAGCTAAAGATATGGCAATTGCGTTGCTGTGGTAAAAAGTCTGGTCGCTCTGGACAGGTCATTTACATAATAGATTGTTCCCAGTGTCACTATGAGTGAAACAAAACAATCCCCATGTCTCTAGCATTTTCCAAAGCTGAAATAGGGATATGCCAATTTGGTTGCTATGGTAACCAGTATGGTTGCTATGGAGGGGTCAGTGACATTATATAATGTTCCCTGTGTGACTACAAGTCATTTAGACCCATTCCCGTGTCTCTCTCATTTTACTAAGCTGAGATAGAGATGTGTCAATTTGGTTGCTATGGTAACCAGTATGGTTGCTATGGAGGAGTCAGTGACATTATATAATGTTCCCTGTGTGACTACAAGTCATTTAGAGCAACTCCTGTGTCTCCCTCATTTTCCTAAGCTGAGATAAAGATGTGTCATTTTGGTTGCTATGGAAACCAGTATGGTTGCTATGGAGGGGTCAGTGACATTATATAATGTTCCCTGTGTTACTACAAGTCATTTAGACCAACTCCCATGTCTCTCTCATTTTCCAAAGCAGAAATAGAGATGTCTCAATTAGGTTGCTATGGTAACCAGTATGGTTGCTATGGAGGGGTCAGTGACATTATATAATGTTCCCTGTGTGACTACAAGTCATTTAGACCAACTCCCGTGTCTCTGTCGTTTTCCAAAGCTGAGATAAAGATGTGTCAACTGGGTTGCTATGGTAACCAGTATGGTTGCTATGGAGGGATCAGTGACATTATATAGTGTTCCCTGTGTTACTACAAGTCATTTTTAGACCAACTCCCGTGTCTCTAGCATTTTCCTAAGCTGAGATAGAGATGTGGCAATTTGGTTGCTATGGTAACCAGTATGGTTGCTATGGAGGGGTAAGTGACATTATATATTGTTCCCTGTGTGACTACAAGTCATTTAGACCAACTCCTGTGTCTCTCTCATTTTCCTAAACTGAGATAGATATGTGTCAATTTGGTTGCTATGGTAAACCAGTATGGTTGCTATGGAGGGGTCAGTGACATTATATGATGTTCCCTGTGTGACTACAAGTCAATTAGACCAACTCCTGTGTCTCTAGCATTTTCCAAAGCTGAGATAGAGATGTGTCAATCAGGTTGCTATGGTAACCAGTGTTGTTGCTATGGAGGGGTCATTGACATTATGTAATGTTCCCTGTGTGACTATAAGTCAATTAGACCAACTCCTGTGTCTCTAGCATTTTCCTGGGCTGAGATAGAGACATGTCAATTGGGTTGCTATGGAAATTATTCTGGTTGCTATGGATGATTTGGTGACATCATGTTGTAATCTACATTCAACTTAGATCAATATAAAACAACTCCCATGTTTTTACGATGTTCCACTTAGAAGATATTTGACATTCAAAATGATGTTGAAAAGTGGGCGTGGCTAGGTGAATTTATGTTAAATCATAAGCAATGATTGGCTGGATTAGTTATATGGATCCTTAATGTTGCTTTGAATCTCCATTGTGAACCAATTACAAAAGCACTTTTACAAAAGGATCATATGGGAATCAATTGCCCCATTGAAATGAATGGCAGCAATGCATCTCTATGGCCCATTGTGAGTCTAGGGGAAGGCTAAGCCAATCAAATTTTGGTATTTAAATTAGTTACTGTAATTAGTCAGCTGCCTCCAACTGCCCCTTTTCGAATCGAGGAGACATTTCTCAGATTTTGACCATGCCTCAAACAAATAAACATTACAGAAGAACCGGATAACATATCGAGATGATTCTTTCTTTGTGAGAAGCAGAAGGCCTGAATGAAGATTATGGTGTAAATTTTTTTTAGATATGTGGAAAATTCTATTAGTTATGGCGAGTTAGAAAATGCCTTAATTTCAAACATTCAAGCATTATTTTCTGGGTGAAATGCATTGATCTCAATGGAGCAATTTGCTTCCGTCGTTAAGGTTTAGCCTTCCTAGTTTAAAAACCGTAGGTCATATCAAATTAACAACTGCATTTTCAAAAAGAGGACAAATTTCTCTACTACTTTAATATAAATTTTGTGCATAAATGTTAAAGTTTAGTTTAGGAGAGAGGAATTGATGAAAAAGTTTGAGATGTGAAAATTAGAGTGGAAGCTAGAGTGGAGCAGAATTAGGTCAAAATCCAAATTCTTCAATAAACTTAAACTGTGATTTATAAAAATCTGTAAAAGATATGAAAAAGCTGAAAACATCTTTTAAAAGCTGAAAATGTGTTGAATTGTTTAAAATTTGAATGATTGCTCTAGCTAAAAGTAAGCTGAAGTTATGAAGGTTGAAAAAAAGCTGAAGATTGAAAGAGATTTGAAGTGTTTCCCATTCATTTCAATGGGAAAAATATTTTAAATAAAGTTAAATTTTATAAAAAGTATAAAAGTTTGAAAAGTGATATGTAATAGCAACCTAGTCTGAAAAAAGCTGAACATTTTAAAGTTTGAATGGTGTTTCTAGTGCAATGTATGCTGAAGTAGTTGGCTTTTCAAAAAAGGGGGGAATAAAAATAATAAAAAAAAACTAGAATATGCATTTCCTAGCGGAAAATGCGTGTGAATGCAGAGAGCTGAAAATGAAAGCAGGCTGAAAGTATCTGAAAAAAATCTAAAGTTGAAAGGTGAAGCTGAAAGGTGAAAGTTTCAAAAGTTGAAAAGTGAAGCTGAAAGGTGAATGATTTGAAAGCTGAAAGTGTCAAAAATTGAAAGTGGAGGCCGAAAGGTGAAGCATTATAAAGTTGAAAGTGTATAAAGTTGAAAGGAGAAGCATTGTAAAGTTGAAACTGTCAAAAGTTGAAAGTGGAAGCTAAAGCTGAAACATTTGAAAGTTGAAAGTGTCAAAGGTTGAAAGTGGAAGCTGAACGGTATAATATTAGTAAGATGAAATTCTGTCTAGCATTTTCCTAACCTAAGATAAAGATATGCCAATTGCGTTGCTATGGTAAAAAGTCTGGTTGCTCTGGACAGGTCATTTACATAATAGAATGTTCCCAGTGTCACTCTGAGGGAAATGAATCAACCCCCATATCTCTAGTATTTCCCTGAGCTGAGTTAGAGATATGGCAATTGGGTTGCTATGATAACTATTATTGTTGCTATGGAAATGTCATTGACATTATCTAATGTTTCCTGTGTCACTATGAGTCAAACAAAACAACCCCCATGTCTCTAGCATTTTCCAAAGCTGAGATAGAGATGTGTCAATTTGGTTGCTATGGTAACCAGTATGGTTGCTATGGAGGGGTCAGTGATATTATATAATGTTCCCTGTGGACCTACAAGTCATTTAGACGAACTCCCGTGTCTCTCTCATTTTCCTAAGCTGACATAGAGATGTGTCAATTTGGTTGCTATGGTAACCAGTATGGGTGTAATGGAGGGGTCAGTGACATAATATAATGTTCCCTGTGTGACTACAAGTCAATTAGACCAACTCCTGTGTCTCTCGCATTTCCCTAAGCTGAGATAGAGATGTGTCAAAATGGGTTGCTATGGTAACCAGTATGGTTGCTATGGAGGGGTCAGTAACAAAATACAATGTTCCCTGTGTGACTACAAGTCAATTAGACCAACTCCTGTGTCTCTCGCATTTCCCTAAGCTGAGATAGAGAAGTGTTAAATGGGTTGCTATGGTAACCAGTATGGTTGCTATGGAGGGGTCAGTTACCTCAATGAATGTTCCAAGGGTCACTATTAGTGAAACAAACTTACCCCCATGTCTCTAGCATTATCCTAAGCTGAGAAAGAGATTTGTCAATTTGGTTGCTATGGTAACCAGTATGGTTGCTATGGAGGGGTCGGTGACATTATATAATGTTCCCTGTGTGACTACAAGTCATTTAGACCAACTCCTGTGTCTCTCTGGTTTCCCAAAGCTGAGATAGAAATGTGTCAATTTGGTTGCTATGGTAACCAGTATGGTTGCTATGGAGGGGTCATTGACATTATATAATGTTTCCTGTGTGACTACAAGTCAATTAGAACAACTCCTGTGTCTCTGGCATTTTCCTAGGCTGAGATAGAGAAGTGTCAATTTGGTTGCTATGGTAAATAATTTGGTTGCTATAGATGAGTTGGTGACATCATGTTTAATCTACATTCAACTTAGATCAATATAAAACAACTCCCATGACTCTACGATGTTCCACTTAGAAGATATTTGACATTCAAAAATGATGTTGAAAAGTGGGTGTGGCTTGATGAATTTATGTTAAATCATAAGCAATGATTGGCTGGATTAGTTATATTTATCCTCAATCTTGCTATGACTCTCCATTGTGAACCAATTACAAAAGCACTTTTACAATAGGATCATATGGGAATCAGTTGCCCCATTGAAATGAATGGCAGCAATGCATCTCTATGGCCCATTGTGAGTCTATGGAAAGGCTAAGCCAATCAAATTTCGTTATTCAAATTAGTTGATTAACAGCTGCCTCCAACTGCCACTTTTCGAATCGAGGAGACATTTCTCAGATTTTGACCATGCCTCAAACAAATAAACATTACAGAAGAACCGTAAGACATATCGAGATGATTCTTTCTTTGTGAGAAGCAGAAGGCCTCAATAAAGATTATGATGTAAATTTTGTAACGATATGTGGAAAATTTTTGGAGTTATGGCGAGTTAGAAAAAAGACTTAATTTAAAACTTTGAAGCATCATTTTCTTTGTGAAATGCATTGATCTTAATGGAGCAATTTGCTTCCCTCGTTAAGGTTTAGACCTCCTAGTTTAAAAACCGTAGGTCATATTAACGAAAAAACTGCTTCTTTGGAAAGAGGACAAATTTCTCTACTACTTTAATATAAATTTTGTGCATAAAGGTTAAAGCTTAGTTTAGGAGAGAAGAATAAATGAAGAAGTTTGAGATGTGAAAAGTTAGAGTGGAAGCTAGAGTGGAGCAGAAATAGGTGAAAGTCAGAAATCTTCATTAAACTTAAACTGCGATTAATAAAAATCATTTCAAGATATAAAAAAGTTGAAATATACATCTAATAGATGAAAGTTTGTAGATTCATATAAAATTTGAATGGTTTCTCTAGTGGAAAGTATGCTGAAGTTATGAAGGTTGAAATAAGTGAAAGTTTAAAGGAGGGTTGAAGAATATCCCCATTCATTTCAATGGGAAGAATAATTTGAATAAAGTTAAATATTATAAAAAGTATAAAAGTTTGAAAAGTGTAACGTAATTGCAACCTAGTCTGAAAAAAGCTGAACGTTTTGACGTTTGAATGGTGTTTCTAGGCCAAAGTATGCTGAAGTAGTTAGGGTTGGAAAAAGGGGGGGGAATAATAAAAATAAGAAGCGGAATAATAATAAATACGTAGGATAACAATAGTGTGAATGCCTCTGCATTCACACTAATAATAAATACGTAGGATAACAATAGTGTGAATGCCTCTGCATTCACACTAATAATAACTAGAATATGCATTTCCTAGCGGAAAATGCGTGTGAATGCAGAGAGCTGAAAATGAAAGCAGGCTGAAAGTATCTGAAAAAAATCTAAAGTTGAAAGGTGAAGCTGAAAGGTAAAAGATTTGAAAGTTGAAAGTTTCAAAAGTTGAAAACTGAAGCTAAAAGGTGAAAGATTTGAAAGTCGGAAGTTTCAAAAGTTGAAAAGTGAAGCTGAAAGGTGAAAGATTTGTAAGTTGAAAGTGTCAAAAGTAGAAAGTGGAAGCTAAAGGTGAAACATTTGAAAGTTGAAAGTGGAAGCTAAAGGTGAAACATTTGAAAGTTGAAAGTGTCAAAAGTTGAAAGTGGAAGCTGAACGGTATAATATTAGTAAGTTGAAATTCTGTCTACCATTTTCCTAACCTAAAATAAAAATATGCCAATTGCGTTGCTATGGTAAAAAGTCTGGTTGCTCTGGACAGGTCATTTACATGATAAAATGTTCCCAGTGTCACTCTGAGGGAAATGAATCAACCCCCATGTCTCTAGCATTTCCCTGAGCTGAGATAGAGATATGACATTTGGGTTGCTATGATAACTATTATGGTTGCTATGGAAATGTCATTGACATTATCTAAGGTTTCCTGTGTCACTATGAGTAAAACAAAAAAAAAAAACATGTCTCTAGCATTTTCCAAAGCTGATATAGAGATATGCCAATTTGGTTGCTATGGTAACCAGTATGGTTGCTATGGGGGGGTCATTGACATTATATATTGATCTCTGTGTGACTACAAGTAAATTACACCAACCCCCCATGTCTTTAGCATTTTCCTAAGCTAAGATAGAGATGTGTCAATTTGGTTGCATTGGTAACCAGTATGGTTGCTATGGAGGGGTCAGTGACATTATATAATGTTCCCTGTGTGACAACAAGTCATTTAGACCAACTCCTGTGTCTCTCTCATTTTCCTAAGCTGAGATAGAGATGTGTCAATTTGGTTGCTATGGTAACCAGTATGGTTGCTATGGAGGGGTCAGTGACATTATTTAATGTTCCGTGTGTAACTAAAAGTCATTTAGACCAACTCCCGTGTCTCTCACATTTTCCTAAGCTGAGATAGAGATCTGTCAATTGGGTTGCTATGGTAACCATTATGGTTGCTATGGAGGGGTCATTGACATTACATAATGTTCCCTGTGTGACTACAAATCAATTAGACCAACTCCTGTGTCTCTAGCATTTTCCAAGGCTGAGATAGAGAATTACCAATTTGGTTGCTATGGTAAATAATCTGGTTGCTATGGATGAGTTAGTGACATCATGTTGTAATCTACAATCAACTTAGATCATTATAAAACAACTCCCATGTTTCTATGATGTTCCACTTAGAAGATATTTGACATTCAAAAATGAAGTTGAAAAGTGGGTGTGGCTTGGTGAATTTATGTTAAATCATAAGCAATGATTGGCTGGATTAGTTATATGCATCCTCAATGTTGCTTTGACTCTCCATTGTGATTCAATTACAAAAGCTCTTTTACAACAGGATCATTTGGGAATCAATTTCCCCATTGAAATGAATGGCAGCAATGCATCTCTATGGCCCATTGTGAGTCTATGAGAAGGCTAAGCCAATCAAATTTCGTTATTCAAATTAGTTGATTAACAGCTGCCTCCAACTGCCACTTTTTGAATCGAGGAGACATTTCTTAGATTTTGACCATGCCTCAAACAAATAAACATTACAGAAGAACCGTAAGACATATCGAGATGATTCTTTCTTTGTGAGAATCAGGAGGCCTTAATGAAGATTATGATGTAAATTTTTTAACGATATGTGGAAAATTCTAGGAGTTATGGCGAGTTAGAAAAAGCCTTAATTTAAAACTTTGGAGCATCATTTTCTGGGTGAAATGCTTTGATCTTAATGGAGCAATTTTCTTCCCTCGTTAAGGTTTAGCCCTCCTAGTTTAAAAACCGTAGGTCCTATGAAAGAAACAACTGCATCTTTGGAAAGAGGACAAATTTCTCTACTACTTTATTATGAATTTTGTGCATAAAAGTTAAAACTTAGTTTAGGAGAGAAGAATAAATGAAGAAGTTTGAGATGTGAAAAGTTAGAGTGGAAGCTAGAGTGGAGCAGAAATATGTGAAAGTCGGAAATCTTCATTAAACTTAAACTGCGATTAATAAAAATCTATACAAGATATAAATAAGTTGAAATATACATCTAATAGATGAAAGTGTGTAGATTTATGTAAAGTTTAAATGGTTTCTCTAGTGGAAAGTATGCTGAAGTTATAAAGGTTGAAAGAAGTTTAAAGTTCCCATTCATTTCAATGGGAAGAATAATTTTAAATAAAGTTAAATATTATAAAAAGTATAAAAGTTTGAAAAGTGAAACGTAATAGCAACCTAGTCTGAAAAAAGCTGAACGTTTTGACGTTTGAATGGTGTTTCTAGGCCAAAGTATGCGGGAGTAGATAGGGTTGGAAAAAGGGGGGGGGGGATAATAAAAAGAAGAAGAAGAAGCGGAACTAGAATATGCATTTCCTAGCGGAAAATGCGTGTGAATGCAGAGAGCTGAAAATGAAAGCAGGCTGAATGTATCTGAAAAAAATCTAAAGTTGAAAGGTGAAGCTGAAAGGTGAAAGTTTCAAAAGTTGAAAAGTAAAGCTGAAAGGTGAAAGATTTGAAAGTCGGAAGTTTCAAAAGTTGAAAAGTGAAGCTGAAAGGTGAAAGATTTGAAAGCTGAAAGTGTCAAAAGTTGAAAGTGGAGGCCGAAAGGTGAAACATTATAAAGTTGAAAACGTATAAAGTTGAAAGGAGAAGCATTGTAAAGTTGAAAGTGTCAAAAGTTGAAAGTGGAAGCTAAAGCTGAAACATTTGAAAGTTGAACAGTGTCAAAAGTTGAAAGTGGAAGCTTAAGGTGAAACATTTGAAAGTTGAAAGTGTCAAAAGTTGAAAGTGGAAGCTGAGCGGTATAATATTAGTAAGATGAAATTCTGTCTAGCATTTTCCTAACCTAAGATAAATATATGCCAATTGCGTTGCTATGGTAAAAAGTCTGGTTGCTCTGGACAGGTCATTTACATAATAGAATGTTCCCAGTGTCACTCTGGGGGAAATAAATCAACCCCTATGTCTCTAGTATTTCCCTGAGCTGAGTTAGAGAAATGCCAATTGGGTTGCTATGATAACTATTATGGTTGCTATGGAAATGTCTTTGACATTATCTAATGTTTCCTGTGTCACTATGAGTCAAACAAAACAACCCCCATGTCTCTAGCATTTTCCAAAGCTGATATAGGGATATGCCAATTTGGTTGCTATGGTAATCAGTATGGTTGCTATGGAGGGGTAAGTGACATTATATAATGTTCCCTGTGTGACTACAAGTCATTTAGACCAACTTCCGTGTCTCTCTCATTTTCCTAAACTGAGATAGAGATGTGTAAATTTGGTTGCTATGGTAACCAGTATGGTTGCTATGGAGGGGTCAGTGACATTATATAATGTTCCCTGTGGAACTACAAGTCATTTAGACGAACTCCCGTGTCTCTCTCATTTTCCTAAGCTGACATAGAGATGTGTCAATTTGGTTGCTATGGTAACCAGTATGGGTGCTATGGAGGGGTCAGTGACATAATATAATGTTCCCTGTGTGACTACAAGTCAATTAGACCAATTCCTGTGTCTCTTGCATTTCCCTAAGCTGAGATAGAGATGTGTCAAATGGGTTGCTATGGTAACCAGTATGGCTGCTATGGAGGGGTCAGTTACCTCAAAGAATGTTCCCAGGGTCACTATTAGTGAAACAAACTTACCCCCATGTCTCTAGCATTTTCCTAAGCTGAGAAAGTGATGTGTCTATTGGTTGCTATGGTAATCAGTATGGTTGCTATGGAGGGGTAAGTGATTTTATATAATGTTCACTGTGTGACTACAAGTCATTTAGACCAACTCCTGTGTCTCTCACATTTTCCTAAGCTGAGATAGAGATGTGTCAATTGGGTTGCTATGGTAACCAGTATGGTTGCTATGGAGGGGTCAGTGACATTATATAATGTTTCCTGTGTGACTACAAGTCATTTAGACCAACTCCGTATCTCTATCATTTTCCAAAGCTGAGATAGAGATGTGTCAATTGGGTTGCTATGGTAACCAGTATGGTTGCTATGGAGGGGTCATTGACATTATATAATGTTCCCTGTGTGACTACAAGTCAATTAGAACAACTCCTGTGTCTCTGGCATTTTTCTAGCCTGAGATAGAGAAGTGTCAATTTGGTTGCTATGGTAACCAGTATGGTTGCTATGAAGGGGTCAGTGACATTATATAGTGTTCCCTGTGTTACTACAAGTCATTTAGACCAACTCCCGTGTCTCTCTCATTTTCCTAAGCTGAGAGAGAGATGTGTCAATTTGGTTGCTATGGTAACCAGTATGGTTGCTATGGAGGGATAAGTGACATTATATAATGTTCCCTGTGTGACTACAAGTCATTTAGACCAACTCCCGTGTCTCTCTCATTTTCCTAAACTGAGATAGAGATGTGTCGATTTGGTTGCTATGGTAAACAGTATGGTTGCTATGGAGGGGTCAGTGACATTATATGATGTTCCCTGTGTGACTACAAGTCATTTAGACCACCTCCTGTGTCTCTGTCATTATCCAAATCTGAGATAGAGATGTGTCAACTGGGTTGCTATGGTAACCAGTATGGTTGCTATGGAGGGTCAGGTACCTCAATGAATGTTCCCGGGGTCGCTATTAGTGAAACAAACTCACCCCCATGTCTCTAGCATTTTCCTAAGCAGAGATAAAGATGTGTCAATTGGGTTGCTATGGTAACCAGTATGGTTGCTATGGAGGGGTCATTGACATTATATAATGTTCCCTGTGTGACTACAAGTCAGTTAGACCAACTCCCGTGTCTCTCTCATTTTCCTAAGATGAGATAGAGATGTGTCAGCTGGGTTGCTATGGTAACCAGTATGGTTGCTATGGAGGGGTCATTGGCATTTTATAAGGTTCCCTGTTTGACTACAAGTCAATTAGACCAACTCCTGTGTCTCTAGCATTTACCTAGGCTGAGATAAAGATTATCCAATTTGGTTGCTATAGTAAATAATCTGGTTGCTATGGATGAGTTAGTGACATCATGTTATAATCTACATTCAACCTAGATCAATATAAAACAACTCCCATGTTTCTACGATGTTCCACTTAGAAGATATTTGACATTCAAAAATTATGTTGAAAAGTGGGCGTGGCTTGATGAATTTATGTTAAATCATAAGCAATGATTGGCTGGATTAGTTATATGCATCCTTAATGTTGTTATGACTCTCCATTGTGAACCAATTACAAAAGCTATTTTACAATAGTATCATATGGGAATCAATTGCCCCATTGAAATGAATAGCAGCAATGCATCTCTATGGCCCATTGTGAGTCTATGAGAAGACTAAGCCAATCAAATTTCGTTATTCAAATTAGTTGATTAACAGCTGCCTCCAACTGCCACTTTTTTTTTTGTTTTGACATTTCTCAGATGTTGACCATGCCTCAAACAAATAAACATTACAGAGGAACCGTAAGACATATCGAGATGATTCTTTCTTTGTGAGAAGCAGAAGGCCTCAATGAAGATTATGGTGTAAAAAAATTTAAGATATGTGGAAAATTCTATTAGTTATGGCGAGTTAGAAAAAGCCTTAATTTAAAACCTTCAAGCATTATTTTCTGGGTAAAATGCATTGATCTTAATGGAGCAATTTGCTTCCCTCGTTAAGGTTTAGCCCTCCTAGTTTAAAAACCGTAGGTCATATGAAAAAAACAACTGCATCTTTGGAAAGAGGACAAATTTCTCTACTACTTTAATATAAATTTTGTGCATAAAGGGTAAAGTTTAGTTTAGGAGAGAGGAATTGATGAAGAAGTTTGAGATGTGAAAAATTAGAGTGGAAGCTAGAGTGGAGCAGAATTAGGTCAAAATCCAAATTCTTTATTAAACTTAAACTGTGATTTATAAAAATCTGTAAAAGATATGAAAGAGCTGAAAACATATTTTAAAAGCTGTAAATGTGCTGAATTGTTTAAAATTTGAATGATTGCTCTAACTTAAAGTATGCTGAAGATATGAAGGTTGAAAAAAAGCTGAAGATTTAAAGAGATTTGAAGTGTTTCCCATTCATTTCAATGGTAAAAATATTTTAAATAAAGTTTAATTTTATAAAAACTATAAAAGATATGAAAAAGCTGAAAAGTTCGTATAAAAGCTGAAAATGTGTAGAATTATTGAAAATTTGAATGGTTTTTTTAGCTGAAAGTTTGCTGAAGTTATAAAGG
>SRMA01004860.1:0-10217 GCA_007224835.1 Danionella cerebrum
CGTTCAGCACTATCTTAAGGCATATGGGATGTTAAATTGCGAAGCTTTTTTGACTTCGAGAAACTATGTGCGCACAGCGGTCATCCAAAGTCGAAATTTTGTCGTAAACAGGAAGTTGTTATAACTCGGCCAAGCAATGTCCGATCCAGTTCAAATTCGCCATGTAGGTTAAGAGTGAATATCTTAACAAATGCAAATAGCGATATACAGTGTTAGTTATAGCGCCACCTAGTGGCAACATGTAATAGACCCTTTTCTGTTGTTTTATACTTGTATTTCAGGCTGTATTGCGAGTACATGTTTGAAAATCAGTACACGTATGTAGGGCATCAGGACAAACAAAAAAGTCATTAGGAATCAGTTTCCAAAACCGACAGGAAGTCGGTTATTTTTTATTATTTTATGTAATTGAGCATAGTTTCAGGGTTTGTACTTTAACGAACTCCTCCTAGAGAATTCATCTGTTCATCTCCAAAGTTGCTCAGTATTCTCTCAAGGCATATGGGATGTTAAATTGCGAAGCTTTTTTGACTTCATTTTACGATGCGCGAATAGCAGTCCTCGAAAGTTGAACTTTTTCCATGAACAGGAAGTGGTTAATAACTCAGCGATGCAATGTCTGATCGGGTTAAAATTCGTCATGCGTGTTAAGAGTCCATGTCTGAAGGATTTCATAAAGCGATATACAGTGTCAGTTATAGCGCCACCTAATGGCAGCATGCAATATAGTATTTTCTGCTGTTTTTTTACTGCTATTTCAGACTGTGTTTAAAGGACATGCTTGAAAATTGCCACATTCCTGTTACAGATCAAGACAAACAAAAAGGTCAATTGGAGCAAGTTTCCAAAATCAACAGGAAGTTAATTATTTAGCACAAAACCCTTAAAATGGCACTTTTCCATGTCTCATACTTTAACAAACTCCTCCTAGAGAATTCATCTGTTCATCTCAAAAGTTGTTCAGTATTTTCGCAAGGCATATGGGATGTTAAATTGCGAAGATTTTTTGACTTCATTTTACGATGCGCGAATGGCAGTCCTCGAAAGTCAAACTTTTTTTATGAACAGGAAGTGGTTAATAACTCAGCAATGCAATTTCTGATCGGGTTAAAATTTGTCAAGCGTGTTAAGAGTCCACGTCTGAAGGATTTCATAGAGCGAAATACAGTGTCAGTTAAAGCGCCACCTAATGGCAGCATGCAATATAGCATTTTCTGCTGTTTTTTACTGCTATTTCAGACTGTGTTTAAAGGACATGCTTGAAAATTGCCACACTTATGTTACAGATCAAGACAAACAAAAAAGTAAATTGCAGCCATTTTCCAAAATCAAAAGGAAGTTAATTATTTTCCAAAAAACCTTTAAAATGGCTGTAGGGTTCTGTCGCTTTAATGGAAACAATACACATGGGGTGTACTGTGCACAGTACACAGGGGGTGTACTGTGGCTTTAAGAGGAGTGGCAGTCGAATGGGATTGGGAAAAGAGTAGCAAGTCTGGCAGAGCAGAGAATTTGTATTGAGAATTAATAGTGCACAGAAACAAAAACTTGGTCATGAATTATACTCCGGACACGTTGTTGTTTATTTGCATGGCGTTAGAGCTGTGGTTAACGGATATGAAATTGAATTAGATTTTTAGAGGAGTTTCCGCTGAGCACAACGGTATGTAATATGTGTGGGTCATTCTCAGGGTTAGTGAGCTATGAGCGAAAATGTAATGCGCAAGGGGGCAAGTCCCCGGTACCTGGGACTCTCGGGCTTAAGAGGTTACCGTATAGTATATTTATGTTGATTTGTATTATACTATTTTTATGTGCGTGCGTGTTGAGAGTGAATGACGTTTCGCTGCTTCAATCAGAGTCCGGGGGCAGACTATTTAATATGCGCGTCTGCTCCGGTTTCACTTTCTCTCTGGGTTCGTGGCCAACCGCTACTAGCGCACAGTCACTGTGTCTCGTTCGCGATCGTCCAGTTCGGTGCTGTCATCTCTCTCGCGCTCTCTCTCTGAGAGTTTGAAAGTAGTTGATCTCCCGTGCTTCACTGAGTCCTGCAGCGCTGCTGCCATTGTGCCATCTTTCGGCTTACCTCTGCGTGAACGCGCATTCAATCACGTGATTGCACAGACTAAGCCAATAGAGTTCAAATAAAATATTTACTCGTGAAGACGTTTTCATTTTTATTTTGCTTATATGCCGCGTAGATGTCAAATTTACTTGTAACACATTGTTTAATTATAAATATAGGTTTAAAAAAATGCAATCGCCCAATGCAAGTTGCTCACAGCAGTGAATATTGTAATTTATGAATGTACAGCATTATACAAACCTCAGATGTTTATATTTTCTTTGCGTATTCATTAGAATAATTAACATTTAACGTAAAAAGAAGGATAAAAACAAGTAAAAATTTGTTGATATGATGTAATATAAAAAGCTTTAGATGTTTATATTTTATTTGCATTAGACTGACTACTTAAAAGATATTTGTTTGTCAAATGTTGTTTGCATTCATTTGTAATAAACTCCCTGGTGCTGCTTTTTAGTCCATGTGCAAAAAAAGCAAAGCAGAAATACTGTAATGAAATCACAATGCCTATTTTGAGGTTTTGTGTGTAACTTATAGGATAAATGCCACACATTAATTGTGATGAAACATAAAGGGCCTAATAGACAATGAAACTGAAACAGCTTGTTTTGCCCTGTAAATCTATTTATGGATCTATGTGATTTTTATTGTGAATATGTGTTCCATGTGATCAGAATTTGACAACCTAATACAATTTTATCATGTTTAAAATGTCCATTGAACCTAAATTCATGTTAGATGTGCACATTCTGATCATGCTCAACCGGTGATAACAATAACATAAAGTCCATTATTTCAGCATAACAATATATCAGTATAACAAGGTGCCAATAATGCAAAGGAAAGGCAGGTAAACATTTAGTTTTATTCAGAGTGACTCAGTTCCATCATTGTTCTATCATTTCCACAATGGAATAATGTTTCTGTCCCTGTTTATATTGTGCCAGTGTCCTGTACTTCTTCCAACCCTGTTTCAAAGTATACACCAGCAGCTCCATACAAGGTTTTTATCAGTGTGTTTCTAAACACTATAATGTGCAGGGATGGTACCAACATATCGACTGCATTACCAAGGACATGCCAAATTGTACTGCAGTATCCAGAAAATGCTCTTTCTTTTACCTCTTACTTTAAAAAAATGTATGCATGGAGTATTGTTCAGTTGTTTGGACTGCGACAAATAAAACACAGCTGAGAAAGCTGCAGATTGTTCAGAACAGAGCTACAGATTGATGCTGCAATGCTTATATCAAACTAGCTCTCACGATGATCATCTGGTTAACAGTTAATATCAGGTGTGCTTTACTATTATTTATGGTTATTAATTGTTGGTTTACCACTCGTTTTAGTTCATCAAAAATAATATCCCAGGGAAATACAGTTATGAAACTAGATATTTGAAGGGTGATAATCTAACAATTATTGGATAATCTGGCAACATTTCAAAATGTAAGAAACAAATAAAGATAATTTTAGTATCAGCATAAGATAATGAATGCGGTGAGAAAGAAACGCTTTGGTGTATGTTTTCATTTTAATTCTATTTTTGACTCTTAAAGCTGTAAAAATGAACTTTACCCAATCATCAGTTATTGCGCCACCAAGTGATCACAGGTGGAAAAGCATTTAAAACTAAGGATCTAACTAAGGATCAGTCGTAGAGCGCATTGTAACGATTTGGCCACCGAGAGGCGATGGCGACGTAGGTGCTCGAGCCCTTGATCGCTGCTTGCAGCTTTAATATTATTATTATTTTTCTAACGTGTTTTTGCGGGCACTTTTGAGGGCCTAAACATGCGTAAAAAGTCACCGAATTTTGCACACATACCAGAACCTGCGAAAATTTACGTCCAATTGTGTTTCGAAAAGCAGATGTGGTAAAATGACTCTACAGCGCCACCTAACGCGTTGTAGCTTATGATGCGCTATGAGTTTGTCGTAGGTGAATGAAATTCGCCACGCATGTGTAGGGTACTAAAACTTAAATATAAGTAAATGGCATCTCATTTCCAAAATCGACAGGAAGTCAGCTATTTCGCAAAAACCTCTAAAAATGGCCATTTTTGCTCACGTCGTACTTTAACGAACTCCTCCTAGAGATTTCATCTGTTCGTCTCAAAACTCATTCAGCACTATCTTAAGGCATATGGGATGTTAAATTGCGAAGCTTTGTTGACTGCGATAAACTATGTGCGCACAGCGGTCATCTAAAGTCGAAATTTTGTCGTAAACAGGAAGTTGTTATAACTCGGCCAAGCAATGTCCGATCCAGTTGAAATTCGCTATGTATGTTAAGAGTCCATATCTTAACAAATCCAAATAGCGATATACAGTGACAGTTATAGCGCCACCTAGTGCCAACATGTAATAGACCATTTTCTGTTGTTTTATACTTGTATTTCAGGCTGTAGTGGGAGTACATGTTTGAAAATCAGTACACGTATGTAGGGCATCAGGACCAACAAAAAAGTCAATAGGAATCAGTTTCCAAAACCGACAGGAAGTCGGTTATTTTTTATTATTTTATGTAATTGAGCATAGTTTCAGGGTTTGTACTTTAACGAACTCCTCCTAGAGAATTCATCTGTTCATCTTCAAAGTTGTTCAGTATTCTCTCAAGGCATATGGGATGTTAAATTGCGAAGCTTTTTTGACTTCATTTTACGATGCGCGAATGGCAGTCCTCGAAAGTTGAACTTTTTCCATGAACAGGAAGTGGTTAATAACTCAGCAATGCAATGTCTGATCGGGTTAAAATTCGTCATGCGTGTTAAGAGTCCATGTCTGAAGGATTTCATAGAGCGATATACAGTGTCAGTTATAGCGCCACTTAATGGCAGCATGCAATATAGCATTTTCTGCTGTTTTTTACTGCTATTTCAGACTGTGTTTAAAGTACATGCTTGAAAATTGCCACACTCATGTTACAGATCAAGACAAACAAAAAAGTCAATTGGAGCGAGTTTCCAAAATCAACAGGAAGTTAATTATTTAGCAAAAACCCTTTAAAATGGCACTTTTTCTTGTCTCCTACTTCAACGAACTCCTCCTAGAGATTTTATCTGCTCACCTTCAAACTCCAGAAATCTTCTCTTAAGGTACGTTGGATGTTAAATTGCGAAGCTTTTATTACTTTGATAAACGATGTATGTACACCAGTCATCGAAATTTGACGTTTCGCCATAAACAGGAAGTTATTGTAACTCAGCCATACAATGTCTGATCGATCCCAAATCTGCCAACTATACTAAAAGTCCCTGTCTGAACACATCTGCAACAATAGTCATCGGTTATAGCGCCACCAAGTGATCACAGGTGGAACAGCATTTAAAACTGCATTTTTACTAATTTTGACAGGTTACCAGAATATTGGCCAAAACAGTCACAAAAAATATTTGAACTTGTAAATTTTTAGACTCATTAGCGCCGCCTGGGAGTCATGACGCTTTGAGAAGAGATTTTTTTTGTTTTTTAGTTGCCTGTATCAGTTGGTAATTGGAACAGATCTCGCTTGAATAAGTCTTCTAACTAAAGATCGGTCGTAGAGTGCATTGTAACGAATTGGCCACCGGGAGGCGATGGCGACGTAGGTGCTCGAGCCCTTGATCGCTGCTTGCAGCTTTAATTATTATTATTTTTCTAACGTGTTTTTGCGGGCACTTTTGAGGGCCTAAACATGCGTAAAAAGTCACCAAATTTTGCACACACACCAGAACCTGCGAAAATTTACGTCTAATTGTGTTTTGAAAAGCGGGTGTGGTAAAATGACTCTACAGCGCCACCTAACGCGTTGTAGCTTATGATGCGCTATGAGTTTGTCGTAGGTGAATGAAATTCGCCACGCATGTGTAGGGTACTAAAACTTAAATATAAGTAAATGGGATCTCATTTCCAAAATCGACAGGAAGTCAGCTATTTCCCAAAAACCTCTAAAAATGGCCATTTTTGCTCACGTCGTACTTTAACGAACTCCTCCTAGAGATTTCATCTGTTCGTCTCAAATCTCGTTCAGCACTATCTTAAGGCATATGGGATGTTAAATTGCGAAGCTTTTTTGACTTCGATAAACTATGTGCGCACAGCGGTCATCCAAAGTCGAAATTTTGTCGTAAACAGGAAGTTGTTATAACTCGGCCAAGCAATGTCTGATCCAGTTCAAATTCGCCATGTAGGTTAAGAGTGAATATCTTAACAAATGTAAATAGCGATATACAGTGTCAGTTATACCGGCACCTAGTGGCAACATGTAATAGACCCTTTTCTGTTGTTTTATACTTGTATTTCAGGCTGCATTGCGAGTTCATGTTTGAAAATCAGTACACTTATGTAAGGGATCAGAACCAACAAAAAACTCAATAGGATTCAGTTTCCAAAACCGACAGGAAGTCGGTTATTTTTTACTATTGTTTGAAATTGAGCATAGTTTCAGGCTTTGTACTTTAACGAACTCCTCCTAGAGAATTAATCTGTTCATCTTCAAAGTTGTTCAGTATTCTCTCAAGGCATATGGGATGTTAAATTGCGAAGCTTTTTTTTCTTCATTTTACGATGCGCGAATGGCAGTCCTCAAAAGTCGAACTTTTTCTATGAACAGGAAGTGGTTAATAACTCAGCAATGCAATGTCTGATCGGGTTAAAATTCGTCATGCGTGTTAAGAGTCCATGTCTGAAGGATTCCATAGAGAGATATACAGTGTCAATTATAGCGCCACCTAATGGCAGCATGCAATATAGTATTTTCTGCTGTTTTTTTACTGCTATTTCAGACTGTGTTTAAAGGACATGCTTGAAAATTGCCACACTCATGTTAAAGATCAAGACAAACAAAAAAGTCAATTGGAGCGAGTTTCCAAAATCAACAGGAAGTTAAATATTTTGCAAAAAAACCTTAAAATCGCACTTTTGCATGTCTCATACTTTAACAAACTCCTCCTAGAGAATTCATCTGTTCATCTCCAAAGTTGTTCAGTATTTTTGCAAGGCATATGGGATGTTAAATTGCGAAGCTTTTTTGACTTCATTTCACGATGCGCGAATGGCAGTCCTCGAAAGTCAAACTTTTTATATGAACAGGAAGTGGTTAATAACTCAGCAATGCAATTTCTGATCGGGTTAAAATTTGTCAAGCGTGTTAAGAGTCCACGTCTGAAGGATTTCATAGAGCGAAATACAGTGTCAGTTATAGCGCCACCTAATGGCAGCATGCAATATAGCATTTTCTTCTGTTTTTTACTGCTATTTCAGACTGTGTTTAAAGGACATGCTTGAAAATTGCCACACTTATGTTACAGATCAAGACAAACAAAAAAGTCAATTGCAGCGATTTTCCAAAATCAAAAGAAAGTTAATTATTTTGCAAAAAACCCTTAAAATGGCTGTAGGGTTCTGTCGCTTTAAGGCATGGTTGCCAGGGTAGCCGTTTTCCCGCACAATTGGGCTATTTTAGAAAAGGAGTTGCGGGAAAAAATACGGAGTTGCGGGTTGCGGTTTTTTGGGCTACATTTATAATGTACCGCGGCCGCCAAAAAATAAATAATAATAATAAATAATAATTGTGGACAAAGATAAAAGGGAACCTTTTATTAGTGGGTGTTGATCCCCGGGAATGAATACTTGGCAACAAGCGCTGCTTCTTGCGAGACGCAAATAGGCGCGCGCGCCACATGTGCTTTTGACATAACCAATCAAGCATCATCATCATCACGTCACTCCTTGAGAGCGTTGTAGTCAGAAGCGTCGGTTCGGTTGGCTGTGGATGAACAAGTACAAGTAGGCACTTCTGACTAGGGTCAAAAAAAATTCAGAGAGCACATGTTCTTATTTGACCTTTATTGTATGAGATTGTGTATTAAAAAAGCACAATGTGTGATATTAAGAATTTAGGTTAGACAAAAGGCCAATACTTTAAACTTAAACTTATATAAATTTTTTAAGGCCCTTTGTGGGAATCCAGCCGTTGTCTAATCTGATTGGACACTGAAAAAATTGGGCTAGTTTTCATTCCATTTGGGCGGATTTTGAGTTGTCATTGGGCTGGAAATATTTCTGGGACCTGGCAACCCTGCTGGCAACCCTGCTTTAAGGGGAAACCCCGCAGGGGCCAGGGAATACTCTGGCTTTAAGAGAGCACAAAACAAAAACTTGGTCATGAATTATACTCCGGACATGTTGTTGTTTATTTGCATGGCCTTATAGCTGTGGTTAACGGATATGAAATTGAATTAGATTTTTAGAGGAGTTTCCGCTGAGCACAACGGTATGTGATATGTGTAGTGTCATTCTCAGGGTTAGTGAACTATGAGCGGAAATGTATTGCACAAGGGGGCAAGTCCCCGGTACCTGGAACTCTCGGGCTTAAAGGTACGTTCACATCGAACGCGGTTCGCGCGGAAATAAAGCGCAACTCGCGAGTGAATGCACGCGTGTTTACTCTGTGTTTGATCGGCAGAGCCGCTGAATGCACGCAAGACATTCAGGTGTTGACTGGAATGCGCGGATTTGTGGGAGAAGCTACAGAAGCGCAGCATTGGTTTGGAAAATGGCGGACGGGATTGTTAAGTTTCTATCTGCACCACCAAGCTTTAAATTGCTCCACAACATCAAAAACGTGTTCAGGGCTGTGGCTAGGAGCTTAGAATCCTACAAAGAGGAACCCTGCGCGGCGTGGTTCACCTACATTTCCACAGGAGCTTCAGTTTGAACCCCAGTCGCGTTCAGCGGGAGCTTCGACTGATCCAACCCCACCTCCTGACCTGTTGCACGGGCAGCTCCAGCAGGAAACCCGCGCGTCTGTCTCTGGTCAGTATTCATGATAAATTCTGTGTAAATAATGACCAAGAACCTCCTAACCTAACGAACGGACGGGACTTTAATAAAAGATAAATAACTTTCGTTTTTAACAATTAAAACAACATGTTAAAAATGCTGTAATCATATAATGTAATTACTGTATTTGTTTAATTTAGAAATTTCAGATTTGTACAGTATATTGTTGTATTTCTAAGTAATCTTAAATTAACTATAGATTAACTTGGTTCTAGTGAAGCAATAAACTGTGGTTTGCTTTAGTTTTATTACAGTATACTCATATATTAAAGTAAAATATAACTTATAGTTGTACTTGTGGGGAATATATATTCCACAGCAATATCAGAATTACAAAGAAATGTTAACCTTCTTCACTGTAGTACGGTTAAAACAGTGCATATGTAAATGTTAGGGTTTTTTATTGCTAGAGTTTGAATAATAAAACTTGTTAAGCAGTGGATTGAATGTAATACTGATGGTGAAACAAGTAAATCAGAGCAAATGCTAAATACAGGTAAAGTTAGAAAGTTTAAACAGTAATGATGTTGAAGACACCAGTGTAGTACAAACACATTTGCTGTCGTGGATCTGCAATCAGTTCTGCAACTAAATGTTTGTCTTCTCTCCTTTGAGATTGACGGTGGAGACTCCAACCTGGTCATCATCATCATCAGCAGCAGCAGCTTCATTGCTGGTATTTCCTGAGATTCCAAGATTGTCTCGGATACTGGGACTGTTGTAGCATGGAACTGTTTGGTGGAGGTGTTCATGGCTGTGCACTTCACTGATGAACGAAGGTCCATTACTGAAGGTTGTGAGAATAGGAGTCTCTTTGGAGGTCCTGCTCTGCCTGGAAGCACTGGTCGAATATATTAAAGGGTTTCTCTAGAGCCCAGCTGATGGTTTCATTAAAGCCTTGTTTCGAACTCGTGATTTCCATGATTCATGTTATGTTCTTGTTTTCAAATAAAAAATGGAGTCAACCTTCAAATAAAATCCATATCTCGAAGCTTCTTTCTCATGACACAACACCAGTCCAATCACACATAGCATATTATATTATATATATTATAAGTACTTCCAAGCAAGATAGTTTTATTTAGTCTTATTATTAAATCAACGAACTCCTCCTAAGATATTTTATCTGCTCACTTTCAAACTCCAGAAATCTTCTCTTAAGGTATGTGGGATGTTAAATTCCGAAGCTTTTATTACTTTGATAAACGATGTACGTACACCAGTCATCGAAATTTGACGTTTCGCCATAAACAGGAAGTTATTATAACTCAGCCATACAATGTCTGATCGATCCCAAATGTACCAA
>SRMA01004866.1:0-12150 GCA_007224835.1 Danionella cerebrum
CCTCCATAGCAACCATACTGGTTACCATAGCAACCCATTTGGCACATCTCTATCTCAGCTTAGGAAAATGCTAGAGACACAGGAGTCTGTCTAATTGACTTGTTGTCAAACGGGGAACCTTATATAATATCAATGAACCCTCCATAGCAACCATACTGGTTACCATAGCAACCCAATTGACACATCTCTATCTCAGCTTAGGAAAATGAGAGAGACACGGGAGTTGGTCTAAATGACTTGTAGTCACACAGGAACATTATATAATGTCACTGACCCCTCCATAGCAACCATACTGGTTACCATAGCAACCCAATTTACACATCTCTATCTCAGCTTTGGAAAATGCTAGAGACATGGGGG
Organism: Danionella cerebrum; assembly: GCA_007224835.1. NCBI lineage: Eukaryota > Metazoa > Chordata > Actinopteri > Cypriniformes > Danionidae > Danionella > Danionella cerebrum. The sequence continues at coordinate 361 of SRMA01004866.1, forward strand.
TTGGTGTAATTTACTTGTAGTCACACAGGGATCAATATATTGTGTCAATGACTCCTCCATAGCAACCATACTGGCTACCATAGCAACCCAATTGACACATTTATCTCAGCTTAAGAAAGTGTGAGAGACACGGGAGTTGGTCTAATTGACTTGTAGTCACACAGGAAACATTATATGATGCCAATGACCCCTCCATAGCAACCACTCTGGTTACTATAGCAACCCAACTGATACATCTCTACCTCAGCTTAGGAGAATGCTAGAGACATGGGGGTGAGTTTGTTTCACTAATAGTGACCCCAGGTACATTCACTGATGTAATTGACCCCTCCATAGTAACCATACTGGTTACCATAGTAACCAAATTGACACATCTTTATCTCAGCTTAGAAAAGTGCGAGAGACACGGGAGTTGGTCTAATTTACTTGTAGTCACACAGGGAAAAATATATAAAGTCAATGACCCCTCCATAGCAACCATACTGGTTAGCATAGCAACCCAATTTACAGATCCCTATCTCAACTTTGGAAAATGCTAGAGACATGGGGGTGAGTTTGTTACACTAATAGTGACCCTGGAAACATTCATTGAGGTAGCGGACTCCTCCATGGCAACCAGGCTAGTTACCATAGCAACCCAATTGACACATCTCTATCTCAGCTTAGGGAAACGAGAGAGACATGGGAGTTGGTCTAAATGACTTGTAATCACACAGGGAACATTATATAATGTCACTGACCCCTCCTTAGCAACCATACTGGTTACCATGGCAACCAAATTGACACATCTCTATCTCAGCTTAGGAAAATGCTAAAGACGTGGGTTGGTGTAATTTTCTTGCTGTCACACAGAGATCAATATATAATGTCAATGATCCTCCATAGCAACCATATTGGTTACCATAGCAACCAAATTGGCATATCTCCAACTCAGCTCAGGGAAATGCTAGAGACACGGGGGTTGATTAATTTCCCTCAGAGTGACACTGGGAACATTCTATTATGTATTTGATCTGTCCAAAGCAACCAGACTTTTTACCAAAGCAACGCATTTGACATTTCTCTATCTTAGTTTATAAAAATGCTAGACAGAATTTCATCTTACTAAAATTTTACCTTTCAGCTTCCACTTTCAACTGTTGTACCCTTTCAACTTTCCAAATGTTTCACCTTTCAGCTTCCACTTTCTCCTTTTGATGCATTCAACTTTACAATGCTTCACCTTTCAACTTTTGACACTTTCAACTTTCTGTTTCACTTTTCTTCTTCCACTTTCAACTTTTGATATTTTCAACTTTACATTGTTTCACCTTTCAGCTTCCACTTTCCACTTTTGACACTTCCAACTTTCAAATATTTCAACTTTCAGCTTCAATTTTCAACTTTAGATTTTTTTCAGCCAAGGAATTCAGCAATTTGAGCATTCCCTTTTCAGCTCTCTGCATTCACACGCATTTTCTGCTAGGAAATGCACTTTCTAGTTATTATTATTATTTTTTTTATTCTTATTCCCCCCCCTTTTTCCGGAGCCTACTACTTCAGCATACTTTGCCCTAGAAACGCCATTCAAACGTCAAAACGTACAGCTTTTTTTGCTCTATGTTGCTCGTATACAGCTTTTTGATATCTTTTATACTTTTTATAAAATTTAACTTTATTTAAAATATTTTTTCCCATTGAAATGAATGGGGAGACTCTTCAAATCTCTTTAAATCTTCAGCTTTTTTCAACCTTCATAACTTCAGCATACTTTCAGCTAGAGCAATCATTCAAATTTTAAACAATTCAACACATTTTCAGCTTTTAAAAACTCTTTTCAGCTTTTACATATCTTTTACAGATTTTAATAAATCGCAGTTTAAGTTTAATGAAGAATTTGGATTTTTTTGGATTTTGACCTAATTCTGCTCCACTCTAGCTTCCACTCTAATTTTTCACATCTCAAACTTCTTCATTAATTCCTCTCTCCTAAACTAAACTTTACCCTTTATGGACAAATTTTATATTAAAGTGGTAGAGAAATTTGTCCTCTTTCCAAAGATGCAGTTGTTTCTTTCATATGACCTACGGGTTTTAAACTAGGAGGGCTAAACCTTAACGAGGGAAGCAAATTGCTCCATTAAGATCAATGCATTTCACCCAGAAATAATGCTTGAAGGTTTTAAATTAAGGCTTTTTCTAACTCGCCATAACTAATAGAATTTTCCACATATCTTAAATTTTTTTACACCACAATCTTCATTGAGGCCTTCTGCTTCTCACAAAGAAAGAATCATCTCGATATGTCTTACGGTTCCTCTGTAATGTTTATTAGTTTGAGGCATGGTCAACATCTGAGAAATGTCTCCTCGATTCAAAAAGTGGCAGTTGGAGGCGGCTGTTAATCAACTAATTTGAATAACGAAATTTGATTGGCTTAGCCTTCTCATAGACTCACAATGGGCCATAGAGATGCATTGCTGCCATTCATTTCAATGGGGCAATTGATCCCCATATGATCCTTTTGTAAAAGTGCTTTTGTAATTGGTTCACAATGGAGATTCAAAGCAACATTGAGGATGCATATAACTAATCCAGCCAATCATTGCTTATGATTTAACAAAAATTCATCAAGCCACGCCCACTTTTCAACATCATTTTTGAATGTCAAATATCTTCTGAGTGGAACATCGTAGAGAGATGGGAGTTGTTTTATATTGATCTAAGTTGAATGTAGATTAAACATGATGTCACCAACTCATCCATAGCAACCAAATTATTTGCCATAGCAACCAAATTGACACTTCTCTATCTCAGCCTAGGAAAATGCCAGAGACACGGGAGTTGTTCTAATTGACTTGTAGTCACACAGGGAACATTATATAATGTCAATGACCCCTCCATAGCAACCATACTGGTAACCATAGCAACCCAAATGACACATCTCTATCTCAGCTTTGGAAAATGATAGAGACACAGGAGTTGGTCTAAATGACTTGTAGTCACACAGGGAACATTATATAATGTCACTGACCCCTCCATAGCAACCATCCTGGTTACCATAGCAACCAAATTGACACATTTCTATCTCAGCTTCGGGAAACGAGAGAGACACGGGAGTTGGTCTAAATGACTTGTAGTCACACAGGGAACATTATATAATGTCACATGCCCCTCCATAGCAACCATTCTGGTTACCATAGCAACCAAATTGACACATCTCTATCTCAGCTTAGTAAAATGAGAGAGACGCGGGAGTTGGTCTAAATGACTTTTAGTCACACAGGGAACATTATATAATGTCACTGACCCCTCCATAGCAACCATACTGGTTACCATAGCAACCAAATTGACACATCTCTATCTCAGCTTGGGAAAATGAGAGAGACACGGGAGTTGGTCTAAATGACTTGTAGTCACACAGAGAACATTATATAATGTAACTGACCCCTCCATAGCAACCATACTGGTTACCATAGCAACCAAATTGACACATCTCTATCTTAGCTTAGGAAAATGAGAGAGACACGGGAGTTGGTCTAAATGACTTGTTGTCACACAGGGAACATTATATTATGTCACTGACCCCTCCATAGCAACCATACTGGTTAGCATAGCAACCCAATTGACACATCTCTCCCTCAGCTTAGGAAAGTGCTAGAGACATGGGGTGAGTTTGTTTCAATAATTGTGACCCCGGTAACAATCACTGAGGTAACTAAACCATCCATAGCAACCATATGGTTACCATAGCAACCAAATTGGCATATCTCTATCTCAGCTTAGGAAAATGCTAGAGACACAGGGGTTGGTGTGATTTACCTGTAGTCACTCAAGGAACATTATATGATGTTAGTGACCCCTCCATAGCAACCAGACGTGTAACCATAACAACCCAATTGGCATTTCTCTAACTCAGCTTAGCGAAATGCTAGAGAAATGGGAGTAGGTTTAATTTACTCGTAGTCACACAGATAACAATATATTATGTCTGTGACCCCTCCATAGCAACCATACTTATTACCATAGCAACCCAATTGATTGACATTTTCAACTTTACAATGTGCCACATTTATTTTTATGTTTCAACTTTCAGCTTACACTTTCAAATTTGACAATTTTAACTGTCTAATGTTTTACCTTTCAGCTTCCACTTTCAACTTTACATATTTCTACTTTACAATGTTTCAGCTTCACCTTTCAACTTTATACGTTTTCAACTTTAAAATGTTTCACCTTTCAGCCTCCACTTTCAACTTTTGATATTTTCAACTTTACAATGTTTCACCTTTCAGCTTCCACTTTCAACTTTTGACACTTTCAACTTTCTAATATTTTAACATTCAGCTTCCACTTTCAACTTTACATATTTCAACTTTACAATGTTTCAGCTTCAGCTTTCAAATTTTGACATTTTCAAATTACAATGTTTCACTTTTTAGCTTCAACTTTCAACTTTTGACACTTTTAACTTTCTAATGTTTCACCGTTCAGCCAAGGAATTCAGCAATTTTAAGCATTCTCTTTCAGCTCTCTGCATTCACACGCATTTTCCGCTAGGAAATGCACTTTCTAGTTATTCTTCTTCTTCTTATTCTTCTTCTTCTGACAAAAATTCTACCGTCAACTCCTCCTAGCCCGTTTGAGCTACAGCCACGAAACTTTCCACACACCTCAAAGCTGTTCTGTAGATTTATGCTATGTCTTTTCGAACTGATTTGACCAGCGGTTTCCGTAAAAATCGTGAATTTCGGCCCAAAAATCGCCCAAGTCATTCCCTATGGGGGCCCTAGAGTGGTGATGTCATCGCTCACTCTAACTTTGAACAAGTTCAGTCTTGTTGCTACTTGCACTGTTTTCTCAACTAAAAATTAACCTTTACACACACATTTTATACCTAAATGGTAGAGATTTTTGTCCTCTTTCAGTTGGTGCTGTTTTCATTTTTAAAAAACACACGGTTTTTACTCCAGGTGGCCTAAACCACAACGAGTGCACATAATTGCTCCATTCACCTCCATTCAAAAATTCTGGTGGATTCTGTTTAAAATCTCAATCGTAGGCTATTTGTAACTCGCCATAAATCATTCAAACTTTATCACAGCTTCACAAAATTTACACCATTCTCTTCCTTAAAGTCTTGTGATTCTAACAGTATAGGAAATATTTTAATATGTCTTGTCCTTCTTTCGTAATCCTTATTTGTCTGGAGGTATCGAAATCTCAGAAATGAGCAGTTGCACAGAATCAAATGAAGGCTATTTATAGCTCGCCATAATTTTTTTAATTTTAATCACACCTTCACAAAATTTACAGCTTTCTCTTCATTAGGGTCTTCTGCTTCTGACAAAGAAAGAATCATTTCGATATGTCTTACGGTTCTTCTATAATCTTTATTTGTTTGAGGCATGGAAATCTGATTTTCTCCAGCAGATTTGCCATCGTTTAAAAATCTGACAGTTGAATTTCCAGCAGCAGCTGACTCGTTTGAAAATCTGGCAGTTGATAACTCCAGGTGCAAGCTGATTTCAAATAAGTAGGTCAAAGGTGTCTCATTGACTTTCAATAGCCCATTGAAATGAATGGAGCATGAACCCCATAGATCCTGTTGTAAAAGAGCTTCTGTAATTGATTGACACTGGAAAGTCATACAAGCATTAAGGAAGCAAATTACTTATCCAGCCCATCATTGCTTGTGAATTAACATAAATTAATTAAGCCACACCCACTTTTTGACAAAACTTTCAATGTCAAATATCTTCTAAACGGAATACAGTAGAGACATGGGGGTTGCTTTATATTAGTCTAAATGGAAAGTAGATTACAACATGATGTCACTAACTCCTCCATAGCAACCAAATTGTTTACTATAGCAACTATATTGCCACATCTCTATCTTAGCTCAGGAAAATGCTAGAGACTTGGGGGCTGGTAAGCTTCACCCATACTGACAGCTGAAACATATTATGTTAATGACACCTCCATAGCAACCAGACTGGTTACCATAGCAACCAATATGGCATGTCTCTATCTCCGCTTAGGAAAATCATAGAGAGATGGGGGTTGCTGTATTTTACCCGTATAGATATGAGGAGCAATATATTAGGTCAGCGACCCCTCCATAGCAACCAAACTGGTTACCATAGCAACCAATATGGCGCAGCTCTATCTCAGCTTTGGAAAGTCATAGAGACATGGGGGTTGATGTATTGACATGGGGAACAATGTGTTAGGTCACTGACCCCTCCATAGCAACCAGACTGGTTACCATAGCAACCAATTTTGCATGTACCTATCTCAGCTCAGGAAAATCATAGAGACATGGGGGTTGCTGTAATTTACTCGTATTCATATGGGGAACAATATATTAGGTCAGCGACCCCTCCATAGCAACCACACTGTTACCATAGCAACCAATATGGCGTATCTCTATCTCAGCTTACGAAAGTCATAGAGACATGGGGGTTGGTGTATTTTACTCGTGTTGACATGGGGAACAATATGTTAGGTCACTGACACCTCCATAGCAACCAGACTGGTTACCATAGCAACCAATTTTGCATGTACCTATCTCAGCTTTGGAAAGTCATAGAAACATGGGGGTTGATGTATTGACAAGGGGAACAATGTGTTAGGTCACTGACCCCTCCATAGCAACCAGACTGGTTACCATAGCAACCAATTTTGCATGTACCTATCTCAGCTCAGGAAAATCATAGAGACATGGGGGTTGCTGTAATTTACTCGTATTCATATGGGGAACAATATATTAGGTCAGCGACCCCTCCATAGCAACCACACTGTTACCATAGCAACCAATATGGCGTATCTCTATCTCAGCTTACGAAAGTCATAGAGACATGGGGGTTGGTGTATTTTACTCGTGTTGACATGGGGAACAATATGTTAGGTCACTGACCCCTCCATAGCAACCAGACTGGTTACCATAGCAACCAATTTTGCATGTACCTATCTCAGCTTATGAGAATCATAGAGACATGGGGGTTGGATTATGTTATTGTTGCGGAATTGACAACATTTAAAAAAAATAGGTATTAACGGTACCAACGCAAGCCAACATCGAAGTTTGCGTGCAAACTTTAAAATCTAGTTATTATTATTTTTATTCCCCCCCCTTTTTTATAAGTCAACTACTTCAGCATCCTTTGGCCTAGAAACACCATTCAAACTTTAAAATGTTCAGCTTTTTTCAGACTAGGTTGCTCGTATACAGCTTTTTGATATCTTTTATACTTTTTATAAAATTTAACTTTATTTAAAATATTTTTCCCATTGAAATGAATGGGAAACACTTCAAATCTCTTTCAATCTTCAGCTTTTTTTCAACCTTCATATCTTCAGCATACTTTCAGCTAGAGAAATCATTCAACTTTTAAACAATTCAACTCATTTTCAGCTTTTAAAAGATGTTTTCAGCTTTTTCATATCTTTTACAGATTTTTATAAATCACAGTTTAAGTTTAATGAAGAATTTGGATTTTGACCTAATTCTGCTCCACTCTAGCTTCCACTCTAATTTTCCACATCTCAAACTTCTTCATCAATTCCTCTCTCCTAAACTAAACTTTACCCTTTATGCACAAAATTTATATTAAAGTAGTAGAGAAATTTGTCCTCTTTCCAAAGATGCAGTTGTTTCTTTCATATGACCCACGGTTTTTAAACTAGGAGGGCTAAACCTTAACGAGGGAAGCAAATTGCTCCATTAAGATCAATGCATTTCACCCAGAAAATTATGCTCCAAAGTTTTAAATTAAGGCTTTTTCTAACTCGCCATAACTAATAGAATTTTCCACATATCTTAAAAATTTTTACATCATAATCTTCATTGAGGCCTTCTGCTTCTCACAAAGAAAGAATCATCTCGATATGTCTTACGGTTCTTCTGTAATGTTTATTTGTTTGAGGCATGGTCAACATCTGAAAAATGTCTCTTCGATTCAAAAAGTGGCAGTTGGAGGCAGCTGTTAATCAACTAATTTGAATAACGAAATTTGATTGGCTTAACCTTCCCATAGACTCACAATGGGCCATAGAGATGCATTGCTGCCATTCATTTCAATGGGGCAATTGATTCCCATATGATACTATTGTAAAATAGCTTTTGTAATTGGTTCACAATGGAGAGTCATAGCAACATTAAGGATGCATATAACTAATCTAGCCAATCAATGCTTATGATTTAACATTAATTCAACAAGCCACGCCCACTTTTCAACATCATTTTTTGAATGTCAAATATCTTCTAAGTGGAACATCGTAGAGACATGGGAGTTGTTTTATATTGATCCAAGTTGAATGTAGATTAGAACATGATGTCACCAATTCATCCATAGCAACCAGATTAATTTCCATAGCAACGCAATTGACACATCTCTATCTCAGCCCAGGAAAATGCTAGAGACACAGGAGTTGGTCTAAGTGACTTATAGTCACACAGGGAACATTATATAATGTCAATGACCCCTCCATAGCAACCATAATGGTAACCATAGCAACCTGATTGACACATATCTATCTCAGCTTAGGAAAATGCTAGAGACATGGGGGTGAGTTTGTTTCACTAATAGCGACCCCGGGAACATTCATTGAGGTACCTGACCCTCCATAGCAACCATACTGGTTACCATAGCAACCCAGTTGACACATCTCTTTCTCAGCTTAGGAAAATGCTAGAGACATGGGGGTGAGTTTGTTTCACTAGTAGCGAACCCGGGAACATTCATTGAGGTACCTGACCCTCCATAGCAACCATACTGGTTACCATAGCAACCCAGTTGACACATTTCTATCTCAGATTTGGAAAACGATAGAGACACAGGAGTTGGTCTAAATGACTTGTAGTCACACAGGAGACATCATATAATGTCACTGACCACTACATAGCAACCATACTGGTTACCATAGCAACCAAATTGACACATCTCTATCTCAGTTTAGGAAAATGAGAGAGACACGGGAGTTGGTCTAAATGACTTGTAGTCACACAGGGAACATTATATAATGTCACTGACCCCTCCTTAGCAACCATACTGGTTACCATAGCAACCAAATTGACACATCTCTATCTCAGCTTAGGAAAATGCTAGAGACATGGGAGTTGGTCCAAATGACTTGTATTAACACTGGGAACATTATATAATGTCACTGACCCCTCCATAGCAACCATACTGGTTACCATAGCAACCAAATTGACACATCTCTATCTCAGCTTGGGAAAATAAGAGAGATACGGGAGTTTATCTAAATGACTTGTAGTCACACAGGGAACATTATATATTGTCACTGACCCCTCCATAGCAACCATACTGGTTACCATAGCAACCGAATTGAGAAATCTCTATTTCTGCTTTGGAAAATGAGAGAGACATGGGAGTTGGTCTCAATGACTTGTAGTAACACTAGGAACATTATATAATGTCACTGACCCCTCCATAGCAACCATACTGGTTACCATAGCAACCAAATTGACACATCTCTATCTCAGCTTAGGAAAATGGGGGAGACACGGGAGTTGGTCTAAATGACTTGTAGTCACACAGGGAACATTATATAATGTCACTGACCCCTCCATAGCAACCATACTGGTTACCATAGCAACCAAATTGACACATCTCTATCTCAGCTTAGTAAATCGAGAGAGACACTGGAGTGGGTCTAAATGACTTGTAGTCACACAGGGAACATTATATAATGTCACTGACCCCTCCATAGCAACCATACTGGTTACCATAGCAACCAAATTGGCATATCCCTATATCAGCTTTGGAAAATGCTAGAGACATTGGGGTTGTTTTGTTTTACTCATAGTGACACTGGGAACAATCTATTATTTAAATGACCTGTCCTGAGCGACCAGACTTTTTACCACAGCAACGCAATTGCCATATCTTTATCTTAGGTTAGGAAAATGCTAGACAGAATTTCAACTTACTTATATTATACCTTTCAGCTTCCACTTTAAACTTTTGACACTTTAAACTTTCAAAAGTTTCACCTTCAGCTTCCACTTTCTATTTTTGACACTTTCAACTTTACAATGCTTCACCTTTCAACTTTATACGTTTTCAACTTTAAAATGTTTCACCTTTCAGCCTCCCGTTTTCAACTTTTGATATTTTCAACTTTACAATGTTTCACCTTTCAGCTTCCACTTTCAACTTTTGACACTTTCAACTTTCTAATATTTTAACATTCAGCTTCCACTTTCAACTTTACATATTTCAACTTTACAATGTTTCAGCTTTAACTTTCAAATTTTGACACTTTTCAAATTACAGTGTTTCACCTTTTAGCTTCAACTTTCAACTTTTGACACTTTTAACTTTCTAATGTTTCACCGTTCAGACAAGGAATTCAGCAATTTTAAGCATTCTCTTTCAGCTCTCTGCATTCACACGCATTTTCCGCTAGGAAATGCACTTTCTAGTTAGTGTGAATGCAGAGGCATTCACACTATTGTTATCCTACGTATTTATTATTATTAGTGTGAATGCAGAGGCATTCACACTATTGTTATCCTACGTATTTATTATTCCGCTTCTTCTTCTTCTTCTTCTTCTTCTTCTTCTTCTTTTTATTATTCCCCCCCCTTTTTCCAACCCTAACTACTCCCGCATACTTTGGCCTAGAAACACCATTCAAACGTCAAAACGTTCAGCTTTTTTCAGACTAGGTTGCTATTACGTTTCACTTTTCAAACTTTTATACTTTTTATAATATTTAACTTTATTCAAATTATTCTTCCCATTGAAATGAATGGGGATATTCTTCAACCTTCCTTTAAACTTTCACTTCTTTCAACCTTTATAACTTCAGCATACTTTCCACTAGAGAAACCATTCAAACTTTAAATAAATCTACACACTTTCATCTATTAGATGTATATTTCAACTTTTTTATATCTTTTATACATTTTTATTAATCGCAGTTTAAGTTTCATGAAGATTTCCAATTTGAAACTAATTCTGCTCCACTCTAGCTTCCACTCTAATTTTTCACATCTCAAACTTCATCATCTATTCTTCTTACTTAAACTAAATTTTAACCTTTATGCACAAAATTTATATTAAAGTAGTAGAGAAATTTGTCCTCTTTTTAAAAATGCAGTTGTTTCTTTCATAGGACCTACGGTTTTTAAACGAGGAGGGCTAAACCTTAACGAGGGAAGAAAATTGCTCCATTCAGATCAATGCATTTCACCCAGAAAATGATGCTTGAAAGTTTTAAATTAAGGCTTTTTCTAACTCGCCATAACTAATAGAATTTTCCACATATCTTGAAAAAATTTACACCATAATCTTCATTGAGGCCTTCTGCTTCTCACAAAGAAAGAATCATCTCGATATGTCTTACGGTTCTTCTGTAATGTTTATTTGTTTGAGGCATGGTCAACATCTGAGAAATGTCTCCTCGATTTGAAAAGTGGCAGTTGGAGGCAGCTGTTAATCAACTAATTTGAATAACGAAATTTGATTGGCTTAGCCTTCCCATAGACTCACAATGGGCCATAGAGATGCATTGCTGCCATTCATTTCAATGGGGCAATTGATTTCAATACGATCCTATTGTAAAAGATCTTTTGGTTCACAATGGAGATTCAAAGCAACATTAAGGATGCATATAACTATACCAGCCAATCATTGCTTATGATTTGACATAAATTCATCAAGCCACGCCCACTTTTCAACATCATTTTTGAATGTCAAATATCTTCTAAGTGGAACATCGTAGAAACATGGAAGTTGTTTTATATTGATCTAAGTTGAATGTAGATTACAACATGATGTC
>SRMA01004868.1:0-11428 GCA_007224835.1 Danionella cerebrum
GATATGTCTTACGGTTCTTCTATAATCTTTATTTGTTTGAGGCATGGAAATCGGATTTTCTCCAGCAGATTTGCCATCGTTTGAATATCTGACAGTTGACTTTCCAGCTGCAGCTGATTCGTTTGAAAATCTGGCAGTTGATAACTCCAGGTGCAGCTCATTTCAAATAAGTAGGTCAAAGGTGTCTCATAGACTTTCAATGGCTCATTGAAATGAATGGAGCATGAATACCATAGATCCTAATGTAAAAGAGCTTCTGTAATTGATTGACACTGGAAAGTCATACAAGCATTAAGGAAGCAAATTACTTAATCAGCCCATCATTGCTTGTGAATTAACATAAATTAATTAAGCCACACCCACTTTTTGACAAAACTTTCAATGTCAAATATCTTCTAAACGGAACACAGTAGAGACATGGGGGTTGCTTTATATTAATCTAAATGGAAAGTAGATTACAACATGATGTCACTAACTCCTCCATAGCAACCAGACTGGTTACCATAGCAACCAATATGGCATGTCTATCTCAGCTTAGGAAAATCATAGAGAGATGGGGGGTTGCTGTATTTTACCCGTATAGATATAGGGAGCAATATATTAGGTCAGCGACCTCTCCATAGCAACCAAACTGGTTACCATAGCAACCAATATGGCGCAGCTCTATTTCAGCTTTGGAAAGTCATAGAGACATGGGGGTTGATGTATTGACATGGAGAACAATGTGTTAGGTCACTGACCCCTCCATAGCAACCAGACTGGTTACCATAGCAACCAGTTTTGCATGTACCTATCTCAGCTCAGGAAAATCATAGAGACATGGGGGTTGCTGTAATTTACTCGTATTCATATGGGGAACAATATATTAGGTCAGCGACCCCTCCATAGCAACCACACTGTTACCATAGCAACCAATATGGCGTATCTCTATCTCAGCTTACGAAAGTCATAGAGACATGGGGGTTGGTGTATTTTACTCGTGTTGACATGGGGAACAATATGTTACGTCACTGACCCCTCCATAGCAACCAGACTTGTTACTATAGCAACCAATTTTGCATGTACCTATCTCAGCTTATGAGAATCATAGAGACATGGGGGTTGGATTATGTTATTGTTGCGGAATTGACAACATTTAAAAAAAGGTATTAAACGGTACCAACGCAAGCCAACATCGAAGTTTGCGTGCAAACTTTAAAATCTAGTTATGTTGGCTTGCTTGCAAAGCCAACATATTGATATTGCACTTAAACTTATTATGTTGGCTTGCTTGCAAAGCCAACATATTGATATTGCACTTAAACTTATTCTTCTTCTTCTTCTTCTTCTTCTTCTTCTCTTTTCCTACGTCAAAATTTTACGACGCTTCTCCTCCTAGCCCGTTCGAGCTACAGCCACGAAACTTTCCACGGTCGTCCAATCTGTTCCCACTCGAGTTGCTATGTCTTTTCGGACTGATTTGACCAGCGGTTTCCGTAAAAATCGCGAATTTCGGCCCAAAAATCGCCCAAGTCATTCCCTATGGGAGCCCTAGAGTGGTGATGTCATCGCTCACTCTAACTTTGAGCAAGCTCAGTCTTGTTGCTACTTGCACTGTTTTCTCAACTAAAAATTAACCTTTACACACACATTTTATATCTAAATGGTAGAGATTTTTGTCCTCTTTCAGTTGGTGCTGTTTTCATTTTTAAAAAACACACGGTTTTTACTCCAGGTGGCCTAAACCACAAGGAGTGCACTTAATTGCTCCATTCACCTCCATTCAAAAATTCTGGTGGATTCTGTTTAAAATCTCAATCGCAGGCTATTTTTAACTCGCCATAAATCATTCAAACTTTATCACAGCTTCACAAAATTTACACCCTTCTCTTCCTTAAAATCTTGGGATTCTAACAGTAAAAGAAATATTTCAATAACTCTGGTCATTCTTTCGTAATCCTTATTTGTTTGAGGGTATGGATTTCTCTGAAATGAGCAGTTGCACAGAATCAAATGAAGGCTATTTGTAGCTCGCCATAACTTTTTTATTTCTAATCACACCTTCACAAAAATTACAGCATTCTCTTCGTTAGGGTCTTCTGCTTCTTACAAAGAAAGAATCATTTCGATATGTCTTACGGTTCTTCTATAATCTTTATTTGTTTGAGGCATGGAAATCGGATTTTCTCCAGCAGATTTGCCATCGTTTAAAAATCTGACAGTTGGATTTCCAGCTGCAGCTGACTCGTTTGAAAATCTGGCAGTTGATAACTCCAGGTGCAAGCTGATTTCAAATAAGTAGGTCAAAGGTGTCTCATTGACTTTCAATGGCCCATTGAAATGAATGGAGCATGAACCCCATAGATCCTATTGTAAAGAGCTTCTGTAATTGATTGACACTGGAAAGTCATACCAGCATTAAGGAAGCAAATCACTTATCCAGCCAATCATTGCTTGTGATTTAACATAAAATAATTAAGCCACACCCACTTTTTTACAAAACTATCGATGTCAAATATCTTCTGAACGGAACACAGTAGAGACATGGGGGTTGCTTTATATTATTCTAAATGGAAAGTAGATTACAACATGATGTCACTGACTCCTCCATAGCAACCAGACTGGTTACCATAGCAACCAATATGGCATGTCTCTATCTCAGCTTAGGAAAATCATAAAGAGATGGGGGTTGCTGTATTTTACCCGTATAGATAAGGGGAGCAATATATTAGGTCAGCGACCCCTCCATAGCAACCAAACTGGTTACCATAGCAACCAATATGGCGCAGCTCTATCCCAGCTTAGGAAAGTCATAGAGACATGGGGGTTGATGTATTGACATGGGGAACAATGTGTTAGGTCACTGACCCCTCCATAGCAACCAGACTGGTTACCATAGCAACCAATTTTGCATGTACCTATCTCAGCTCAGGAAAATCATAGAGACATGGGGGTTGCTGTAATTTATTCGTATTCATATGGGGAACAATATATTAGGTCAGCGACCCCTCCATAGCAACCACACTGTTACCATAGCAACCAATATGGCGTATCTCTATCTCAGCTTACGAAAGTCATAGAGACATGGGGGTTGGTGTATTTTACTCGTGTTGACATGGGGAACAATATGTTAGGTCACTGACCCCTCCATAGCAACCAGACTGGTTACCATAGCAACCAATTTTGCATGTACCTATCTCAGCTTATGAAAATCATAGAGACATGGGGGTTGGATTATGTTATTGTTGCGGAATTGACAACATTTTAAAAAAAAAGGTATTAACGGTACCAACGCAAGCCAACATCGAAGTTTGCGTGCAAACTTTAAAATCTAGTTATTATTCTTCTTCTTCTTCTTCTTCTTCTTCTTCTTCTCTTTTCCTACGTCAAAATTTTACAAAACTTCTCCTCCTAGCCCGTTCGAGCTACAGCCACGAAACTTTCCACGGTCGTCCAAGCTGTTCCCACTCGAGTTGCTATGTCTTTTCGAACCGATTTGACCAGCGGTTTCCGTAAAAATCGCGAATTTCGGCCCCAAAATCGCCCAAGTCATTCCCTATGGGAGCCCTAGAGTGGTGATGTCATCGCTCACTCTAACTTTGAGCAAGCTCGGTCTTGTTGCTACTTGCACTGTTTTCTCAACTAAAAATTAACCTTTACACACACATTGTATACCTATATGGTAGAGATTTTTGTCCTCTTTCAGTTGGTGCTGTTTTCATTTTTAAAAAACACGGTTTTTACTCCAGGTGGCCTAAACCACAAGGAGTGCACATAATTGCTCCATTCACCTCCATTCAAAAATTCTGGTGGATTCTGTTTAAAATCTCAATCGCAGGCTATTTTTAACTCGCCATAAATCATTCTAACTTTATCACAGCTTCACAAAATTTACACCATTCTCTTCCTTAAAATCTTGGGATTCTAACAGTAAAAAAATATTTCAATACCTCTGTTCATTCTTTCGTAATGTTTATTTGTTTGAGGGTATGGATTTCTCTAAAATGAGCAGTTGCACAGAATCAAATGAAGGCTATTTGTGGCTCGCCATAATTTTTTTATTTCTAATCACACCTTCACAAAAATTACAGCATTCTCTTAGTTAGGGTCTTCTGCTTCTTACAAAGAAAGAATCATTTCGATATGTCTTACGGTTCTTCTATAATCTTTATTTGTTTGAGGCATGGAAATCGGATTTTCTCCAGCAGATTTGCCATCGTTTGAAAATCTGACAGTTGAGTCAGCTGACTCGTTTGAAAATCTGGCAGTTGATAACTCCAGGTGCGAGCTGATTTCAAATAAGTAGGTCAAAGGTGTCTCATTGACTTTCAATGGCCCATTGAAATGAATGGAGCATGAACCCCATAGATCCTAATGTAAAGAGCTTCTGTAATTGATTGACACTGGAAAGTCATACAAGCATTAAGGAAGCAAATCACTTATCCAGCCAATCATTCCTTGTGATTTAACATAAAATAATTAAGCCACACCCACTTTTTTACAAAACTATCGATGTCAAATATCTTCTGAACGGAACACAGTAGAGACATGGGGGTTGCTTTATATTATTCTAAATGGAAAGTAGATTACAACATGATGTCACTGACTCCTCCTCAGCAACCAGACTGGTTACCATAGCAACCAATATGGCATGTCTATCTCAGCTTAGGAAAATCATAGAGATGGGGGTTGCTGTATTTTACCCGTATAGATATGGGGAGCAATATATTAGGTCAGCGACCCCTCCATAGCAAACAAACTGGTTACCATAGCAACCAATATGGCGCAGCTCTATCTCAGCTTAGGAAAGTCATAGAGATATGGGGGTTGATGTATTGACATGGGGAACAATGTGTTAGGTCACTGACCCCTCCATAGCAACCAGACTGGTTACCATAGCAACCAATTTTGCATGTACCTATCTCAGCTCAGGAAAATCATAGAGACATGGGGGTTGCTGTAATTTACTCGTATTCATATGGGGAACAATATATTAGGTCAGCGACCCCTCCATAGCAACCACACTGTTACCATAGCAACCAATATGGCATATCTCTATCTCAGCTTACGAAAGTCATAGAGACATGGGGGTTGGTGTATTTTACTCGTGTTGACATGGGGAACAGTATGTTAGGTCACTGACCCCTCCATAACAACCAGACGGGTTACCATAGCAACCAATTTTGCATGTACCTATCTCAGCTTATGAGAATCATAGAGACATGGGGGTTGGATTATGTTATTGTTGCGGATTTGACAACATTTAAAAAAAATAGGTATTAACGGCACCAACGCAAGCCAACATCGAAGTTTGCGTGCAAACTTTAAAATCTAGTTATGTTGGCTTGCTTGCAAAGCCAACATATTGATATTGCACTTAAACTTATTATTATTCTTCTTCTTCTTCTCTTTTCCTACGTGAAAATTTTACAGAGCTTCTCCTCCTAGCCCGTTCGAGCTACAGCCACGAAACTTTCCACGGTCGTCCAAGCTGTTCCCACTCGAGTTGCTATGTCTTTTCGGACCGATTTGACCAGCGGTTTCCGTAAAAATCGCGAATTTCGGCCCAAAAATCGCCCAAGTCATTCCCTATGGGGGCCCTAGAGTGGTGATGTCATCGCTCACTCTAACTTTGAGCAAGTTCAGTCTTGTTGCTACTTGCACTGTTTTCTCAACTAAAAATTAACCTTTACACACACATTTCATATCTAAATGGTAGAGATTTTTGTCCTCTTTCAGTTGGTGCTGTTTTCATTTTTAAAAAACACACGGTTTTTACGCCAGGTGGCCTAAACCACAACGAGTGCACATAATTGCTCCATTCACCTCCATTCAAAAATTCTGGTGGATTCTGTTTAAAATCTCAATCGCAGGCTATTTTTAACTCGCCATAAATCATTCAAACTTTATCACAGCTTCACAAAATTTACACCATTCTCTTCCTTAAAATCTTGGAATTCTAACAGTAAAAGAAATATTTCAATAACTCTGGTCATTCTTTCGTAATCCTTATTTGTTTGAGGGTATGGATTTCTCTGAAATGAGCAGTTGCACAGAATCAAATGAAGGCTATTTATAGCTCGCCATAATTTTTTTATTTCTAATCACACCTTCACAAAATTTACAGCATTCTCTTCGTTAGGGTCTTCTGCTTCTTACAAAGAAAGAATCATTTCGATATGTCTTACGGTTCTTCTATAATCCTTATTTGTTTGAGGCATGGTAATCGGACTTTCTCCAGCAGATTTGCCATCGTTTGAAAATCTGACAGTTAAATTTCCAACTGCAGCTGACTCGTTTGAAAATCTGGCAGTTGATAACTCCAGGTGCAAGCTGATTTCAAATAAGTAGGTCAAAGGTGTCTCATAGACTTTCAATGGCCCATTGAAATGAATGGAGCATGAACCCCATAGATCCTAATGTAAAAGAGCTTCTGTAATTGATTGACACTGGAAGGTCATACAAGCATTAAGGAAGCAAATTACTTATCCAGCCCATCATTGCTTGTGAATTAACATAAATTAATTAAGCCACACCCACTTTTTGACATAACTTTCAATGTCAAATATCTTCTAAACGGAACACAGTAGAGACATGGGGGTTGCTTTATATTATTCTAAATGAAAGTAGATTACAACATGATGTCACTAACTCCTCCATAGCAACCAAATTGTTTACCATAGCAACTATATAGCCACATCTCTATCTTAGCTTAGGAAAATGCTAGAGACTTGGGGGCTGGTAAGCTTCACCCATACTGACAGCTGAAACATATTATGTTAATGACACCTCCATGGCAACCAGACTGGTTACCATGGCAACCAATATGGCATGTCTCTATCGCAGCTTAGGAAAATCATAGAGAGATGGGGGTTGCTGTATTTTACCCGTATAGATATGGGGAGCAATATATTGGGTCAGCGACCCCTCCATAGCAACCAAACTGGTTACCATAGCAACCAATATGGCGCAGCTCTATCTCAGCTTTGGAAAGTCATGGAGACATGGGGGTTGATGTATTGACATGAGGACCAATGTGTTAGGTCACTGACCCCTCCATAGCAACCAGACTGGTTACCATAGCAACCAATTTTGCATGTACCTATCTCAGCTCAGGAAAATCATGGAGACATGGGGGTTGCTGTAATTTACTCGTATTCATATGGGGAACAATATATTAGGTCAGCGACCCCTCCATAGCAACCACACTGTTACCATAGCAACCAATATGGCGTATCTCTATCTCAGCTTACGAAAGTCATAGAGACATGGGGGTTGGTGTATTTTACTCGTGTTGACATGGGGAACAATATGTTAGGTCACTGATACCTCCATAGCAACCAGACTGGTTACCATAGCAACCAATATTGCATGTACCTATCTCAGCTTATGAGAATCATAGAGACATGGGGGTTGGATTATGTTATTGTTGCAGAATTGCCAACATTTAAAAAAAATGGGTATTAACGGCACCAACGCAAGCCAACATCGAAGTTTGCGTGCAAACTTTAAAATCTAGTTATTCTTCTTCTTCTTCTTCTCTTTTCCTACGTCAAAATTTTACGACGCTTCTCCTCCTAGCCCGTTCGAGCTACAGCCACGAAACTTTCCACGGTCGTCCAAGCTGTTCCCACTCGAGTTGCTATATCTTTTCGAACCGATTTGACCAGCGGTTTCCGTAAAAATCGCGAATTTCGGCCCAAAAATCGCCCAAGTCATTCCCTATGGGAGCCCTAGAGTGGTGATGTCATCGCTCACTCTAACTTTGAGCAAGCTCAGTCTTGTTGCTACTTGCACTGTTTTCTCAACTAAAAATTAACCTTTACACACACATTTTATACCTAAATGGTAGAGATTTTTGTCCTCTTTCAGTTGGTGCTGTTTTCATTTTTAAAAAACACACGGTTTTTACTCCAGGTGGCCTAAACCACAACGAGTGCACATAATTGCTCCATTCACCTCCATTCAAAATTCTGGTGGATTCTGTTTAAAATCTCAATCGCAGGCTATTTATAACTCGCCATAAATCATTCAAACTTTATCACAGCTTCACAAAACTTACACCATTTTCTTCCTTAAAATCTTGTGATTCTAACAGTAATATTTTAATGTGTCTTGTCCTTCTTTCGTAATCCTTATTTGTTTGGAGGTATGGATTTCTCAGAAATGAGCAGTTGCACAGAATCAAATGAAGGCTTTTTCTAGCTCGCCATAATTTTTTTATTTCTAATCAAACCTTAACAAAATTTACAGCATTCTCTTCGTTAGGGTCTTCTGCTTCTGACAAAGAAAGAATCATTGCGATATGTCTTACGGTTCTTCTATAATCTTTATTTGTTTGAGGCATGAAAATTGGATTTTCTCCAGCAGATTTGCCATCATTTGAAAATCTGACAGTTGAAACTGGCAGTTTCAACAGCTGGCCCTTTGCAGCAGGTGCAAGCTGATTACTAATAAGTAGGTCAAAGGTGTCTCATTGACTTTCAATGGCCCATTGAAATGAATGGAGCATGAATCCCATAGATCCTAGTGTGAAAGAGCTTCTGTAATTGATTGACACTGGAAAGTCATACTAGAAATAAAGAAGCAAATCACTTATCCAGCCAATCATTCCTTGTGATTTAACATAAAATAATTAAGCCACACCCACTTTTTACAAAACTATCGATGTCAAATATCTTCTGAACGGAACACAGTAGAGACATGGGGGCTGCTTTATATTATTCTAAATGGAAAGTAGATTACAACATGATGTCACTGACTCCTCCATAGCAACCAGACTGGTTACCATAGCAACCAATATGGCATGTCTATCTCAGCTTAGGAAAATCATAGAGAGATGGGGGTTGCTGTATTTTACCCTTATAGATATAGGGAGCAATATATTAGGTCAGCGACCCCTCCATAGCAACCAAACTGGTTACCATAGCAACCAATATGGCGCGGCTCTATCTCAGCTTTGGAAAGTCATAGAGACATGGGGTTGATGTATTGACATGGGAAACAATGTGTTAGGTCACTGACCCCTCCATAGCAACCAGACTGGTTACCATAGCAACCAATTTGCATGTACCTATCTCAGCTCAGGAAAATCATAGAGACATGGGGGTTGCTGTAATTTACTCGTATGCATATGGGGAACAATATATTAGGTCAGCGACCCCTCCATAGCAACCACACTGTTACCATAGCAACCAATATGGCGTATCTCCATCTCAGCTTACGAAAGTCATAGAGACATGGGGGTTGGTGTATTTTACTCGTGTTGACATGGGGAACAATATGTTAGGTCACTGACCCCTCCATAACAACCAGACTGGTTACCATAGCAACCAATTTTGCATGTACCTATCTCAGCTTATGAGAATCATAGAGACATGAGAGTTGGATTATGTTATTGTTGCGGAATTGACAACATTTAAAAAAAAAGGTATTAACGGTACCAACGCAAGCCAACATCGAAGTTTGCGTGCAAACTTTAAAATCTAGTTATTATTCTTCTTCTTCTTATTCTTCTTCTTCTGACAAAAATTCTACCGTCAACTCCTCCTAGCCCGTTCGAGCTACAGCCACGAAACTTTCCACACACCTCAAAGCTGTTCTGTAGATTTATGCTATGTCTTTTCGAACTGATTTGACCAGCGGTTTCCGTAAAAATTGTGAATTTCGGCCCAAAAATCGCCCAAGTCATTCCCTATGGGAGCCCTAGAGTGGTGATGTCATCGCTCACTCTAACTTTGAGCAAGCTCAGTCTTGTTGATACTTGCAATGTTTTCTCAACTAAAAATTAACCTTTACACACACATTTTATATCTAAATGGTAGAGATTTTTGTCCTCTTTCAGTTGGTGCTGTTTTCATTTTTAAAAAACACACGGTTTTTACTCCAGGTGGCCTAAACCACAACGAGTGCACATAATTGCTCCATTCACCTCCATTCAAAAATTCTGGTGGATTCTGTTTAAAATCTCAATCGCAGGCTATTTTTAACTCGCCATAAATCATTCAAACTTTATCACAGCTTCACAGAATTTACACCATTCTCTTCCTTAAAATCTTGTGATTCTAACAGTAAAGGAAATATTTTAATGTGTCTTATCCTTTTTTCGTAATCCTTATTTGTTTGGAGGTATGGATTTCTCAGAAAAGAGCAGTTGCACAGAATCAAATGAAGGCTATTTGTAGCTCGCCATAATTTTTTTATTTCTAATCACACCTTCACAAAAATTACAGCATTCTCTTCGTTAGGGTCTTCTGCTTCTGACAAAGAAAGAATCATTTCGATATGTCTTACGGTTCTTCTATAATCTTTATTTGTTTGAGGCATGGAAATCGGATTTTCTCCAGCAGATTTGCCATCGTTTGAATATCTGACAGTTGAATTTCCAGCTGCAGCTGACTCGTTTGAAAATCTGGCAGTTGATAACTCCAGGTGCAAGCTGATTTCAAATAAGTAGGTCAAAGGTGTCTCATTGACTTTTAATGGCCCATTGAAATGAATGGAGCATGAATCCCATAGATCCTATTGTGAAAGAGCTTCTGTAATTGATTGACACTGGAAAGTCATACTAGTATTAAAGAAGCAAATCACTTATCCAGCCAATCATTGCTTGTGATTTAACATAAAATAATTAAGCCACACCCACTTTTTGACATAACTTACTATGTCAAATATCTTCTAAACGGAACACAGTAGAGACATGGGGGTTGCTTTATATTATTCTAAATGGAAAGTAGATTACAACATGATGTCACTAACTCCTCCATAGCAACCAAATTGTTTACCATAGCAACTAAATTGGCATATCTCTATCTTGGGGTAGGAAAATGCTAGAGACTTGGGGGTTGGTAAGCTTCACCCATACTGACAGCTGAAACATTATATTATGTCAATGACACCTCCATAGCAACCAGACTGGTTACCATAGCAACCAATATGGCATGTCTCTATCTCAGCTTAGGAAAGTCATAGAGACATGGGGGTTGATGTATTTTACCCGTATTGATATGGGGAACAATATGTTAGGTCAGCAACCTCTTCATAGCAACCAGACTGGTTACCATAGCAACCAATATGGCGCATCTCTATCTCTGCTTAAGAAAGTCATAGAGACATGGGGGTTGATGTATTTGACTCGTATTGACATGGGGAACAATATGTTAGGTCACTGACCCCTCCATAGCAACCAGACAGGTTACCATAGCAACTAATATGGCGCATCTCTATCTCAGATTAGGAAAGTCATAGAGACATGGGGGTTGGTGTATTTTACTCGTATTGACATGGGGTCCAACATGTTAGGACACAGACCCCCCCATAGCAACCAGACTGGTTACCATAGCAACGAATTTTGCATGTACCTATCTCAGCTTATGAAAATCATAGAGACATGGGGGTTGGATTATGTTATTGTTGCGGAATTGACAACATTTAAAAAAAAAGGTATTAA
>SRMA01004878.1:0-25975 GCA_007224835.1 Danionella cerebrum
CTAACTGTTAAAAACACGTTTATACAACGACATGAAAAACGGCAACGTGTGAGCTAAAAAATTAAGTAGATTTACTCGTTTGAAAAGAATTAATTCAACACAAAAACTCCAAATTAGAATTTACTTGTAAAATTAACTTATCTTTACTTGAAATAATCTGTTGCATGAAATATTCAATGTTTTTTTGTGATTTCTTCATTGACACAATTATTCAACCCCTTAAAGACTACCACTCTTAAGAACAGGGGTTCATTCAAGTGTTTTCGATCAGGTATTGAAAACACCTGTGGATGTCAACGAGCAGCAATCAAGCATAATAAGCACCAATTAGGCAGATTTAAAATGACTGTGATACTCGGCTACTTCTAGACATTTACTGGTGTTTTTACAAACATGGTGAAGTCAAGAGAATGGTCCAGGAAGACAAGAGAACAGGTGATTTCTCTTCACAGGAAGGGCAATGGCTATAAGATGATTGCAAAGATGTTAAACAAACCATAGACATCATAGGAAGTATCATTCGCAAATTCAAGGCAAAGGGCACTGTTGAAACGCTGCCTGGTCGTGGCAGAAAGAAGATGCTGACTTCGACTGCTGTGCGCTACCTGAAGAGCAGAGTGGAGAAAAGTCCCCGTGTGACTGCTGAGGAACTGAAAAAAGATTTGTCAGATGTGGGTACTGAAGTTTCAGCTCAGACAATAAGGCGCACACTGCGTAATGAAGGCCTCCATGCCAGAACTCCCAGGCGCACCCCCTTGCTGTCTCCAAAAAATAAGAAGAGTCGACTGCATTATGCCAAAAGACATGTGGACAAACCACAGAAGTTTTGGGATAGTGTTCTATGGACTGATGAAACAAAATTAGAACTGTTTGGGCCCATGGATCAACGCTATGTTTGGAGGAGGAAGAACAAGGCCTATGAAGAAAAGAGCACCTTGCCTACTGTGAAGCATGGCCGGGGGTCAATCATGCTTTGGGGCTGTTTTGCTTCTACAGGTACAGGGAAGCTTCAGCGTGTGCAAGGTACCATGAGTTCTCTTCAGTACCAGGAGATGAAAATGTGATGCAGTCCGTCAAAAACCTGAGGCTTGGGAGACGTTGGACCTTTCAACTGGACAATGATCCCAAGCATACCGCCAAGTCCACTAGAGCATGGTTGCAGATTAAAGGCTGGAACATTTTGGAGTGGCCATCGCAGTCACCAGACTTAAATCCGATTGAGAACCTCTGGTGGGACTTAAAGAAAGCAGTTGCAGCGCGCAAGCCTAAGAATGTGACTGAACTGGAGGCTTTTGCCCATGAAGAATGGGCGAAGATACACGTAGATCTCTGCAAGACACTTGTGTCAAGCTATGCTTCACGTTTAAAAGCTGTTATTCAATCTTAGTACAACAACCCTGTCCAGTTATGTCACTTGGGGGTTGAATAAAACTGAATGATGTGAGCACAGAAAAGACATTTGTAGTTATTTCATTATAAAAGTTATGTTATATTTGTCTGATTTACAAGTGCCTCTTTGATTTAATTGTAAACAAGATGACTGAAATGATCAAAATCAATGTCAAACTGGCCAAAACACTCAATTTCAGTAGGGGTAGAATAATTCTGAACACAACTGTAAATATCAGAATGCACTAACAATGGTCTTTCCATTACTCATTCTCAACTCAACTTTATTTATAGAGCACTTTAAAATCAACCCAGTTGGCCAAAGTGCTGTCCACAAATACAAAAGCATGTAAAACACATGAAGATAAAAAACAATAAAAACATAGTAAAGACATAACACAGTAAAAGTCAACATCTCAGACTGAGTTAGAAGCCAGGGAGAAAAAGTTTGTTTTCAAAGAGGATTTAAAAGCTACAAGAGAGTCAGCCTGCCTAATGTGCAGGGGCAGACTGTTCCATAGTCTGGGGGCAGCAACTGCAAAAGCCCGATCACCTCTAGATTTCCTCTTTGTTTGTGGGACTCTTAAAAGAGACTGATCTGCCGACCTTAGAGGGTGTGGGGGAATGTATGGCTGAAGCAGGTCGGACAAATACTGTGGGGCGAGGCCATTAAGACATTTAAAAACAAATAAAAAAATTTTAAAATCAACCCCAAAATGCACCGGTAGCCAATGCATAGAAGCTAAAATGGGAGTGATGTGCTCAAATTTTTTGGTACCTGTTAAAAGTCGGGCTGCAGCATTTTGAATTAATTGCAGACGAGACAGCGGTTTCTGGCTGAGCCCAACATAAAGTGCATTACAGTAATCAAGTCTACATGAGATAAAAGCATGGATTAAAATCTCAAAATGATGTCTTGATAAAAATGGCTTGACTTTGGCTAGTTGTCGTAAATGATAGAAACTGGACTTGACAATTGATTTGATCTGCACATCGAATTTCAGATCACTGTCCATTTTTACCCCCAGATTTCATCCTTGTTCAACAATAAAGTCATCTCAACTAAACACCAATACATATTTAAATGCATGAACCCACATTGATAACCCTTTTTTCTTCCATGATTAGAAAACTTCCCATATCTACACAATCTTAATTCACCACAAACCAACTGTCAATTCAAACCACCCATTATCTACAACAATTTCATCAAAGCTATATAACTAAAAAAATCTCTTTTTACAAAAATGACATTAAACCCCTGGTGTACAAATTATGTACCATTTAGAACCCATTAAAACCGTCTTAATAAATTAGCAACTCACATCAAACACAAGGCAAGACTATACGGAGCATACAAAGTGGATCCAATAGTTACAAACGCAATTCATTCATTCAGCAGTATAACATGTTACGATTTTCATTCTGACTGATTTATCCATTCACAACTTCACTTTAACGATAAAGGTGGGCATAGGTAATCATTGTAACTCACCTAATAGAAAGGAGTAAACAGAGTCGTGTTGGCATCACTCGTGGATCGGCGTGAGTCTTTGTGCTTTCGAACTGAGAACCGCGAAGAAGAATCACTTCCGCCTATAAGACCTTCAAAATAAAAGCCCTATGCCTTACATAAACTACGACAACGTAACTATGAACCCAGATAAACTTGCAAATAATAAATTTCACTCTTTTAACAAAATTATAAATTAGTCTTGAACAGCACAAAAGACAATAGCATTTCTTAGCCTCTTAAGCCCGAGAGTCCCGGGACCGGGGACTTGCCCCCTTGTGCGTTACATTTTCACTCATAGCTCACTAACACTGAGAATAACCTAGACATATTAAATACTGTTGTGTTCAGCGGAAACTCCTCTAAAAACTTATCTAATTCAATTTCATATTCGTGAACCACAGCTCGAACGCCATGCAAATAAACAACAACATATTCCGGTGTATAATTCATGACCACGTTTTTGTTTATGTGCAATATGTATCCATATTGAGATCGTTTTGTTTACCTTACCTTGTTTACCTATGAGAGGTGTAAGAGCTCCGGAGCTAGGCCGAAGCCGCGGCCATATTTGTTTACCAAGCGCTGCGCGCTGACGTCATCGCCCATCTCTGCCATGGCGCGGACGTAACGAAAACGGGGGGGAAAACTACATTTCCCACAATGCCTTTGGCATCCGCATCCATACTTACGTCACGAGCGAAACTACAGAGATCAGCTGACTCTAGCATTTGAGTGATCTCTCACGCTACAAACCCGTTTTCTCACGCTAAAATACATTTCAAGATGTGAAATGGGCACAGCTCATAGTTTGTCTGCTATGTTTTTTTGAGCCTGACGATAAGATGATGATCGATAAGCATCGTCTTCAGTCTGTGAGGGTTTTATTTCCGCTAAACATTCACTTGGACAGTTTCACAATCTTGGACAGTTTGATCCTTTGGAGTTATTTGGGTTTTCATAAGCTGACAAAAATCAAAAGGATTTATATTAGATCAAAAAGAATTCGCTTGTTTCCAGCGCTCGCTCTCTATCTCTCTCTCTCTCGCGGGCGTCAAAACGAATATGTATCAAAGCGATCTCAATGACTGAAACTTTTCTTTAATAAACTCAAACTCAAATCATCTCTCAACGGTACATCTCACACATGTACATATGAGATAACAAACGTAAGTAACATGTTCTGCAATTAGGGAGTGTTTGATTACAGGGGGGGCTCGACTAAAAAAGTTTGAGAACCACTGTATTATTACTAATGTGGGGGCAATCTTACTAGATATTATTAGTAATGTAGTGACAATGTTACTGGCTATTAGTAGTAATGTAGTGACAATGTTACTGGCTATTATTAGTAATGTAGTGACAATGTTACTGGCTATTATGGTATTACTAATGTGGGAGCAATGTTGCACTGGAACAGTGATGGTGATAACGAATGGTGGACTTTAGAGTGATGAGTGGGGGCAAAGAAAAACATTACAGCCTTTTTTTTGTTACTTTTACTGTTTACTGTCTGTTCATGTTACATGTTTGGCTGTTAACTTTTACACAGTTGATATAAAATATTTTACAACAGTATTTGGTTCAGAATCTTTTTTTTTCTGGATTTTTCTCTTTAAAAATTGGGTGCGTCTTATGTGCCGGTGCGTCTTATGAGCCGAAAAATACGGTAAATCTTGTCTTACCGTTGCCGTTTTTTCAACAAAAAGTTATTTCCATAGCGATAAAAGTCCGTTTGTTGTTATTTCCGGTCGATAGCTTCGCGCAAACGCCATTTTTGATGTTTTTTCTGTTGCTCCGTGGCGTCATGACGTCACCAAATATGGAATGACTCCCCGTGCGTAAGAGGTGGTCTCTCCGCGCTGCGCGTCGTGTGATTCGTTAGCGATCCCGTCAGTCTCAAAATGGTTGATCTCATTGGCTTCATCAGAATCAGAGCTTTCCAGCGATATATAGAGCTCCCGGATTGGACAGATGGTCGGGGGGTAGGGACACGCAGAAGCTCGACGTCAAAAGCGTTTGTGAATGAAAGGTTCCCAAAAGCGCAGCAAGATGGGGTAAATGAGCTTCCACCACCCTTTTACAGCGTTTCTTCATGAGTTTTTTTTGCTGAAATCATGTCCCGTAAGCAAGAAAAGAAGACTATGAGCGTAGCTGAAGCTTTGGACAAGATTTTTTCCATATTTCAATTATTGTGCCAAATTGTGCCAAACTGTGCCAACATGGATTACGCCTGAACTTTGTTCAATCAAAACCTTTACAGAATATTAGTTTCTTGTAGTATGAACACCAAACATGCTACAGATGTCCTTGACATGTAGTTGTTACAATTGATTGTGTTTATTTGCTTCGTTACAAGTAAAATAAGGAGATATTGGAGGAAACATGTGTTTTTTTTTTTAGGCGGAGTTCATTTTTTGGCCAATTCAACATCAATTACTCTTACCCAGTGTTCTTGACTGTCAAATTAACTCATCCACACCACTCCCCAAGAACCCATCTTCATTTTGATACAAAGATTTGCAGTTTAGACCTTGTAAAAGCTGAGAAATGCCTTAAAAAGTAAAAGTATACGATTTTCGGAAAATAGGCCTCAGGGCTTAAGAGGTTAGGCGAGTCAAACATGGACACGTCAAATCTAAACAAACGTTTAACAGTCTGGCGTGACGAGCGTGACGACGCGACCTATAGGATTGAACTCATTTGCATGGGTCGCTGTTTGAGACAAACCTTGAATCCACTCCGTCGAGACAAGTTAACAAATGACCCGAGAGCTGCCGTCGACCGAGGACTGCACGCTGCTCGCGAACAGAGTGTTGGGGAAGACCGTGAAAAATTCTGGTCACCGTCAACCGAAACGCTCTGCGTATTGGACCACATATATAAGACTCACGACGTCTCAGCTGCTTGGGAGCGGGAAACTGCTCACCGATGTGTTTGCAGTCTAGGTGGATTGCGGTGAGGGAGGAGGAAGGGACCCTGCCTTTTTTTTTTTTTTCTTTCCTTCTCTTTTTTTTTTTCCTTCCTTCCGCACGGCTTCATATTTGACAGCGTTAAATAAAATAAAAACGTATTTAAAATAAAGAGATAAACAGCATTAGAACAACAACACCCACCACCACTATAATAATAATTCACTCATTCATTGTTTTTTAAACGCCCTTCCAGCTCCTAAATAATAATAATAATAATAATATGAATATCATACCATACAATAACTTAAAATCGAATTTCACAAACTGCTGTGTTTCTGCAATTCCAAAACGAGTGATCAAACGAGCCGGGTTCATCAGAGCAAAATCAATACTTCGTGTTAGTATAATTGTTATGTCTTTTCAAAGAACACTCGAGAAATGTGCTTGTCGCGAGGGCACTTTACATTGTGACACGGATGAGTCGGGGTGGGACTCGTCATCAGCATCACGCCGGTGTAGCTGTGCCAGCGACGGGCTTTCGGGTGACAGAGGCTTGTCCGTTTCTTTTTTTTTCTCCATCTCATTTTTCTCACGTGAATACATTGCAGATGATTTGTTGCGAGCGGCACGCCGGGTATCGCTGTTCCTATTTTAGTGAGAAGGTTGCTGGTTCGAGGCCAGCCGGGGCCCTTCCGAGAGCAACTTGCCCATTCTCGTGAGCGTGTTTTCTCCGGTTTACTTCACGAGAGCAGAAACATGCGTCGAGATCATTGAAGTGGCTCAATTCTAGTGCGTACCCCACAATCTTCCCAAGCGGCGCTGGAAACGTGCACCGGCACCATAAGCCTTTGAATCTGAAAAGGGAAGAGGGATTTGGGAAACGCGAGAGCTGCTTCCTGGGTACCGATTGATGCAAAGGGCCACGCTTTGACACCTCGTATGAGCGGATTACGATTGAAGGATACTCTTCTCTGCAAAGACACAGATCGCGTTCATTAATTTTCACAACGAATACAGACAATGAACGAACGAGGTAGTAAGCGGGTAAACATTTATAGGCAACACTTTAGTTTTTCTCTTAGTGCGACTGATTTCTTGTTAAATTGAAAAAATATAAGAAATGTTCAAAACACTTCAAAATGATCACTTCTACGACGGTCCCGAGAAAATCACAATATCCACTGCACGAATCATAGATGAAACACGTACAAAAAGTGAGCTAAGATTGTTTTGGTTTCTTTATTTTTTACATTTTACCATAAACAATTTGTACATTTTACAAACGCATCGAACAAAACGTGTGCTGGACACAAATCTGCTCTCTTTCCGTTATTGGGCAGCCTGGCATCGCGTGCACTTTACCCGTATGTTGTTCTCTGAGTGAGTCTTGAGTGTGGCTTTGGGAGTGCGGTCGGCTCTCATAAACACACGCACATCTCTCGCTGACGTTGGCTGTGTGTTTCTGGCATTGTCCTGCTGACTGCGACGGGCAGAAGAAATCAACTCGTCAAAACGGACAACGCCACCGTGGGAATTTCACCAGGAGAAGCTAAGGGAACAAGTGAAAGCAGACTCTGTTTAAAAGACAGCGCATGTCAAAGGCAGAACACCAACGCAATTTATTGGCCTTCCCGAATTCACACAGACACGTCATCGCAGTCGCGGCGTGGAGAGAACCCTGTGCTTTTACTGAGTCTGTACAGCATTTCTACTAGGGAGAGAGAGAGAGAGAGAGAGAGAGAGAAATCACTGTCACAGCCTTCGTTTCTGCTGCTTTTTGAAAAAGCAACCCGTACTTGGCTCATTAGCATCTGTAACCAGCAGGAGCCGCCCGCTAGCCTCGAACTAGTGACCTTTGATGAAAAGCCACAGTGCTAGCTCTTGTGAAATGCGTCGACTGTAAAGAACAGCCTTAGCACAGGACCAAAGGGCCGCAGTCACGGACACATTTGGAATGTCAGTTTTGCTCTCAAAGCTAAATTTTGTCACTGTGGTTATAGCTGCAACCCATCTTTAGAGAGAAAAAAAGACAAGTCTCGAATTTTCTTGTCTCTATCCCTTTTTTTTTTCAATTAAACACAGCCGCAATAGCACACAAGTTCAAGTTTGATTATTTATATAGCGCTTTTCACAACGGCCAGTGTCTCCAAGCAGCTTTACAGTAAACCAACAAGTTGAAACTCGAAAAAGAGGAAAAAAATAATTAATAAGTGGTGTATATTTCCCTAATAAGACTATGAGGTGGTCTGGAAATGTTTTGTTGAACCCCAAATGGATTTACTAGGTCTATAAATGACAGTCCAAGGGCATCACCTGGTTCATCTACATGAATATTAAAATCTCCCACAAGCAGTAATTTATCAAAAGTGACCAAGAGATCAGAGAGAAATTGAACAAAAAAAAACGTTACTCAAACCTGGCCCTCTCTCTCTCTCTCTCTCTCTCTCTCTCTCTCTCTTTCTCTCTCTGCGGTTTTTGGAGCGTGTGCGCCCTCAGGTGGCGAACCTCTAAAAAGAAAAAAACACAAATACATAGCACGAATCTGTTGAAGTGGTTAAGCGTCCAGTTAACCACGAGCTTCAAATAAAAGACAAAAGCATTTCTTAGGCAAGTAAAACCAGACGCATCAAGTCTAAACAAGCGTTTATCAGTCAGGCGTGACGAGAATGACGAGCGTGACGACGCAACCAATAGAGTTGAGCGTCATTTGCATAGGTCCCTGTTTGAGCAAACCTTGAATCTACTCCGTTGAGACGAGGAACCAAAATACCTGAGAGCTTAAGCCCACCGAGAATCACACGCTGCTCGCGAACAGAGTGTTTTGGGGAGACCCTGAAGATTTCCGGTCACCGTCAACTGAAATGCACTGCATAATAGGCCATTTGTAGTAAGCGCACGACGTCACTATTGAATGACAAGCGCGCCACGTCACCATTGAATGACGAGCGCTCCACGTCGCCATTTTAAGACAAGCGCTCCACGTTACCATTGGCTGTGAGCGGGGCGGCAGCTCACTGATGTGTCTGAAGTCTGTGTGGATTTGCGGTGCGGGGAAGAGGATGCGCACTTTTTTTTTTTCTTTCGCACGGCTTCATATTGTTAAATAAAATAAATGTATAAAATAAAAATGTATTTAAAATAAAGAAATAAACAGCATTAGAACAACAACAATAGCAAATAATAATTTGAATATCAACAATACAATTACTTAAAATCGAATTTCACAAACTGCTGTATTTATGCACTTCCAAAACGAGTGATCAAACGAATCGGGATCATCAGAGTAAAAAGAGTATTTCGTGCCAGTATAATTGTTATGTCTTTTCAAAGAACACTTGTCTAATTATAAAATATCTATGGTTTTAACCATAGACTTTAAAACCTAATCACAGGGTATGGGAGTTTCAAAATCCATCACAGCGCATGCGCGTATGAACATTGATTACGTCCTCAATACTATTGAGTACGTCATCGCGCATGTGTTTCGATATTCATTACCGCGCATGCCTTAGAACATTTGTTAGGTGCTCAATGCCATTGAGTACGTAACCAATGCGAGGGCACTTTACATTTTGACCATGATGAGTCGGGGTGGGACTCGTCATCAGCATCACGCCGGTGTAGCTGTGTCAGCGGCGGGCTTTTGGGTGACAGAGGCTTGTCCGTTGTTTTTTTTTGTTTTTTTCTCCATCTCATTTTTCTCGCGTGAATACATTGCAGATGATTTGTTGCGAGTGGCACGCCGGGTATCGCTGTTCCTCTTTTAGTGAGAAGGTTGCTGGTTCGAGGCCAGCCGGGGCTCTTCCAAAAGGAACTTGCTCATTCTCGTGAGCGGGTTTTCTCCGGTTTACTCCACTGGAGCAAAAACATGCGTCGAGATCATTGAATTTGCTCAATTCTAGGGCGTACCCCGCAATCTTCCCAAACGGCGCTGGAAACGTGCACCGGCACCATAAGCCTTTGACTCTGAAAAGGGAAGATGGATTTGGGAAACGCGAGAGCTGCTTCCTGGGTACCGATTGATGCAAAGGGCCACCGCTTTGACACCTCGTATGAGCGGATTACGATTGAAGGATACTCTTCTCTGCAAAGACACAGATCGCGTTCATTAATTTTCACAACGAATACAGACAATGAACGAACGAGGTAGTAAACGGGTAAACATTTATGGGCAACACTTTAGTTTTCCTCTTAGTGCGACTGATTTCTTGTTAAATTGAAAAAAATATAAGAAATGTTCAAAACACTTCAAAATGATCACTTCTACGACGGTCCCGAGAAAATCACAATATCCAATGTACGAATCATAGATGAAACACGTACAAAAAGTGAGCTAAGATTGTTTTGGTTTCTTTATTTTTTTACATTTTTAACATTTTACCATAAACAATTTGTACATTTTACAAACGCATCGAACAAAGCGTGTGCTGGACACCAAATCTGCTCTCTTTCCGTTATTGGGCAGCCTGGCATCGCGTGCACTTTACCGTATGTTGTTCTCTGAGTGAGTCTTGAGTGTGGCTTTCGGAGTGCGGTCGGCTCTCATAAACACACGCACATCTCTCGCTGACGTTGGCTGTGTGTTTCTGGCATTGTCCTGCTGACTGCGGCGAGCAGAAGAAATCAACTCGTCAAAACGGACAACGCCACCGCGGGAATTTCACCAGGAGAATCTAAGGGAACAAGTAAAAGCAGACTCTGTTTAAAAGACAGCACATGTCAAAGGCAGAACACCAACGCAATTTATTGGCCTTCACGAATTCACACAGACACGTCATCGCAGTCGCGGCGTGGAGAGAACCCTGTGCTTTTACTGACTCTGTAAAGCATTTCTACTAGGGAGAGAGAGAGAGAGAGAGAGAGAGAGAGAGAAATCACTCTTTTCACACTTCACTCATTAGCATCTGTGGCCACGGACCTACAGGAAACCCACGGAAGTATGTGCAAGCTCCGCCTCAAGAACCCGCCCGCTAGCCTCGAACTAGTGACCTTTGGATGAAAAGCCACAGTGCTAGCGCTTGTGAAATATGTCGACTGTATCGAGTAGCGAATATGCGTCGAATTTTGCCACTGTAGTTTTAAATACATTTTATAATAGTTTATTATTATTATTTTATGTAGTTATAAGTACATTTTAAGAAACCTTTTTTAAATTTGGTTTCTTGATGAGAGGCTTGATAACTGCTAACTTGAAAGGTTTAGGGACATGACCGAGGGATAGCGAGGATTTAATGATATTAAGAATAGGCTCTCCAGCTGCAAGTAACTCGTCTTTTAGCAGTTCGGTGGGAATAGGATCTAACACACATGTTGTGGATTTGGTTTTATTTATAAGGCCGTACAGCTCTTCCTGTCCTATGCTTGTAAAACACTGTAATTGTAACTGAGTAATTTCAGGTGAGACTGGAACACAGGATGCTGTCAGAGGTTGGGCGTCAGAAATTGTGTTTCTTATATTTTCAATTCTTTCAGTGAAGAAATTCATAAAGTCTTCACTACTAAACTGAGATGGAATACTCTTTACAGATAACTGATTTGTTGTTAGTGTAGCCACTGTGTTAAAAAGGAACCTGCGATTGTTCTGATTGTTTTCTATCAGTTTGCTCAGGTGCTGAACCCTCGCAGCCTTTAGTGCCTGTCTGTAACTGAGCATACTGTCTCTGTATGCAAGTCTAAAAACCGCTCATTCATTTTTTTCTCCATTTCCTCTATAGAGTACGGGTTTCTCTCTTGAGGGCACGAGTATGGCTATTATACCATGGTGCAGGTATTATTTCTCTAACCTTTTTTAACCTGATGTCTAATGTGCTAGCGAGGGAGGTGCCTATCATGTTAGTTAATTCGTCTTGATCGTTCGGATTCCGGGGATAGTGGTTAGACAAATAGACAGATTGGGCAGGTTACTTATGAATCAGTCCTTAGTTGATGGAACAATAGTCCTACCGAGTCTATAACGTGGTGACACGCGACTAATCTACTCTACTGGTAATGTGAACATGACGAGATAATGGTCTGTAAAATCATCAGACTGAGGTATAATGTTCATATCACTGACGTCTAATCCGTGGGATATTATTAAATCTAATGTGTGATTAAGACGATGAGGTGGTCTGGAAATGTTTTGTTGAACCCCACATGAATTTAGTAGGTCTATAAATGACAGTCCAAAGGCATCACCTGGTTCATCTACATGAATATTAAAATCTCCCACAAGCAGTAATTTATCGAAAGTGACCAAGAGATCGGAGAGAAATTGAGCAAAAACCGTTACTCACCCCTGGCCTTCTCTCTCTCTCTCTTTCTCTCTCTCTGCGGTTTTTGGAGCGCGTGCGCCCTCAGGTGGCGAACCTCTGAAAAGAAAAAAAAACACAAATACACACCATGAATCTTTTGATGTTGTTAAGCGTCGAGTTAACCACGAGCTTCAAATAAAAGACAAAAGCATTTCTTAGGCGAGTCAAACATGGACACATCAAATCTAAACAAACGTTTAACAGTCTGGCGTGACGAGCGTGACGACGCGACCTATAGGATTGAACTCATTTGCATAGGTCGCTGTTTGAGACAAACCTTGAATCCACTCCGTCGAGACAAGTTAACAAATGACCCGAGAGCTGCCGTCGACCGAGAACTGCACGCTGCTCGCGAACAGAGTGTTGGGGAAGACCGTGAAAAATTCTGGTCACCGTCAACCGAAACGCTCTGCGTATTGGACCACATCTATAAGACTCACGACGTCTCAGCTGTTTGGGAGCGGGAAACTGCTCACCGATGTGTTTGAAGTCTAGGTGGATTGTGGTGAGGGAGGAGGAAGGGACCCTGCCTTTTTTTTTTCTCCTTCCTTCCGCACGGCTTCATATTTGACAGCGTTAAATAAAATAAAAACGTATTTAAAATAAAGAGATAAACAGCATTAGAACAACAACAACAACCGCCACCACTATAATAATAATTCACTCATTCATTGTTTTTTAAACACCCTTCCAGCTCCTAGAGCATGGTTGCAGATTAAAGGCTGGAACATTTTGGAGTGGCCATCGCAGTCACCAGACTTAAATCCGATTGAGAACCTCTGGTGGGACTTAAAGAAAGCAGTTGCAGCGCGCAAGCCTAAGAATGTGACTGAACTGGAGGCTTTGCCCATGAAGAATGGGCGAAGATACATGTAGATCTCTGCAAGACACTTGTGTCAAGCTATGCTTCACGTTTAAAAGCTGTTATAACTGGACAGGGTTGTTGTACTAAGTACTAAGATTGAATGTCACTTGGGGGTTGAATAAAACTGATAATGATGTGAGCACAGAAAAGACATTTGTAGTTATTTCATTATAAAAGTTATGTTATATTTGTCTGATTTACAAGTGCCTCTTTGATTTAATTGTAAACAAGATGACTGAAATAATCAAAATCAATGTCAAACTGGCCAAAACACTCAATTTCAGTGGGGGTAGAATAATTCTGAACACAACTGTAAATATCAGAATGCACTAACAATGGTTTTTCCATTACTCATTCTCAACTCAACTTTATTTATAGAGCACTTTAAAATCAACCCAGTTGGCCAAAGTGCTGTCCACAAATACAAAAGCATATAAAACACATGAAGATAAAAAACAATAAAAACATAGTAAAGACATAACACAGTAAAAGTCAACATCTCAGACTGAGTTAAAAGCCAGGGAGAAAAAGTTTGTTTTCAAAGAGGATTTAAAAGCTACAAGAGAGTCAGCCTGCCTAATGTGCAGGGGCAGACTGTTCCATAGTCTGGGGGCAGCAACTGCAAAAGCACGATCACCTCTAGATTTCCTCTTTGTTTGTGGGACTCTTAAAAGAGACTGATCTGCCGACCTTAGAGGGTGTGAGGGAATGTATGGCTGAAGCAGGTGGGACAAATACTGTGGGGCGAGGCCATTAAGACATTTAAAAACAAATAAAAGAATTTTAAAATCAATCCCAAAATGCACCGGTAGCCAATGCATAGAAGCTAAAATGGGAGTGATGTGCTCAAATTTTTTGGTACCTGTTAAAAGTCGGGCTGCAGCATTTTGAATTAATTGCAGACGAGACAGCAGTTTCTGGCTGAGCCCAACATAAAGTGCATTACAGTAATCAAGTCTACATGAGATAAAAGCATGGATTAAAAACCTCAAAATGATGTCTTGATAAAAATGGCTTGACTTTGGCTAGTTGTCGTAAATGATAAAAACTGGACTTGACAATTGATTTGATCTGCACATCGAATTTCAGATCACTGTCCATTTTTACCCCCAGATTTCGTCCTTGTTCAACAATAAAGTCATCTCAACTAAACACCAATACATATTTAAATGCATGAACCCACATTGATAACCCTTTTCTCTTCCATGATTAGAAAACTTCCCACATCTACACAATCTTAATTCACCACAAACAAACTGTCAATTCAAACCACACATTATCTACAACAATTTCATCAAAGCTATATAACTAAAAAAATCTCTTTTTACAAAAATGACATTAAACCCCTGGTGTACAAATTATGTGCCATTTAGAACCCATTAAAACCGTCTTAATAAATTAGCAACTCACATCAAACACAAGGCAACACTATACGGAGCATACAAAGTGGATCCAATAGTTACAAACGCAATTCATTCATTCAACAGTATAACATGTTACGATTTTCATTCTGACTGATTTATCCATTCACAACTTCACTTTAACGATAAAGGTAGGCATAGGTAATCATTGTAACTCACCTAATAGAAAGGAGTAAACAGAGTCGTGTTGGCATCACTCGTGGATCGGCGTGAGTCTTTGTTCTAGTGATGTGTCGTTCAAGAACGATTCGTTCTTTTTGAACAAATCTTTAATGTGACTCCGTATGAACGAGTCGTGTTGGAGAGGGATTCGTTCATTGGCGCATGCGCATCATTCTTGTGGTTTTCGAGCGTAACCCGTTCATCATCAATGACAGAAGACCGAAAAGACCCGAATGACTCGAAAGATGAACTAATCTTTTCTGTTTCCGGCTCATGGCGGCTCCGTAATGTTAACCAATGCAGCATGAGCCGGAAAGAGAAAAGACCGAAAGGACCCGGAGGACTCGCAAAAAGAACGAATCTTTTGGGGTTCCGGCTCATGGCCACTCCGTAATGTTAACCAATGCAGCATGAGCCGGAAAGAGAAAAGACCGAAAGGACCCGGACTCGCAAAAAGAACGAATCTTTTCGGGTTCGGCTCATGGCCACTCCGTAATGTTAACCAATGCATCATGAGCCGGAAAGAGAAAAGACCGAAAGGACCCGGACTCGCTAAAAGAACGAATCTTTTAGGATCCCGGCACTGTAGCGGTCACGTGACAAAAGTGCTAAAGAAGCCAGTCCGGACTGAGTGCTCGGACTGCACACGTTAACATCAGAGTGAAGTAATTTTGTGGCGAACAAAAGAGATTTAAATCTAAAGAAGACAGATCAGAGTTTGGGTAAACCAGACTAAAAGACCCAGGTAGGCTTTGGTAATATATTTATATTCATTTTAAATTTAGCATTATAGTTTTGTCTTATTTGTAGTGTGATTCGCGTTTGTGTATAAAACGCTAGTAGATGTGGAAGTACACACAACATTTATTGATATTTTAGTAAAATGAACGAAATGACTCGAAAAAAGATCCGTTCATTTTACTGAACGAGACTCAAAGAACCGAATCCGTAAAATGATCCGAACTTCCCATCACTACTCTCTTCCTTGCTGGTCACCTTAAATCACGGTAACCACCTAAAGCACGCTAGCTCCCTCTAGTGTTTACGTGTTAGTGTTATGGGTGAACTGGGCTGGGCGTTGATCTGCTCGCTCAGATTTATCAGTTATTTAGTGACATATTTGCTACAGCGACTCAACTTTCAAATGGTAGCCAAACATAGGTTATATAAGCTTTTAACATGTTCAATTCTTTTTAGATTCTATTCTGCGCTCAAATTTACCTTTTTTTATAGTGAGGAAGATGAACCCAGGAAGGCCTTGGCGTCATGAGTAGCGCTTCATATGCTCCTTCCCGCTGAGGTTCACTCAATTTTTTTCTCTTAATCACCCTGATCAGCACCCGGTCTCCTGGTTTCAGGTTCAACAATGGGTCTCAGTCAGGTGTTCCTGGGAAGAGTTTAGCAGAAAAGACCTCTCGTGCGATTAGCAATATGGTCATATAATCAGCATTTTCACTCTTTCATCAGTAAAGGGTTTTCATTTAGGTTTAAATTCATCATTTCAAGAACATGTCTTAGATTACTAAGCAATATTTAATGTCTTCACATTCATTTAGTTCAATAAAGTTCATATAAATGTTTTCAAATGGATATTTAGATTTGGGAAACATACTTTTTTCCCTTAGATTTCCCTGTGGATTATTTTTGCACAAGTAAGATATTAATTACCAAACTTCTTTTTGCATAACTTGTAAAATCACATTTTATAAAAACTTTACTTATTATACCAACCCCCCCTGTTGAGACATTGCTATGCCTATGACTCAATAAAGCTCAATATCTGTAAAGGGTTTTTTTTTTGTAATATAATTTAAGTTCAGGTTGCAAGTAAATGTTTTCAGAATCACATTTTTTTTATCTCAAAAAATGCCTCTTCTACTTTTTATGTCCATCTCAAGTCAAGTCAAGTCAAGTCAAGAAGCTTTTTATTGTCATTTCAACCATATAAGCTGATGCAGTAGTCAGCTGGAGTCGGATGCAGTCCAATTTATTGTCCAGGGAGCAGACATTGGAGAGAAAAATGGACGGGAGAGCCGGCCGGCTAGGGTTAGCTTCTAGCCTAGCACGGACGCCCGCCCGCTTGCCGCGCTTCCGCTCCCTCGAGCACCGCTTTCGACGTCCTATCTCCCGGTCACCGGCGTCAGGCGACGCCGTGGACTGGGGGCCTGGTCTTTGTAGCCGGGGTCGCAGCAAAGTAACAAAGACTGTTGCTAAATAGACCATTATAATCATGTGGAAATGATGACCCGAAGAAATTACATAGGTGTAAAGTTTTTTTTATTTCATGGATCCATAAAGAAGTCAACTAAGTACTTTTTTTCCCTCCTTTAACAAACTTTTTAATTAAAAACACAGTTTTGAGTATCCATCCTCGCCTCGAACTTGTATAATATACAAAGGCTTCTCAGTCGAAAACCCACAACTGCAAATAAGAAACAGAAAAAATATTTTTAATATAAAATGAACAAACTACAGACCAACTCACTTTAATCAACACTCGGTATGCTTAATGAAAAAAAAAAACCCTCGCAAAAAACGTCCCCGAAAACTTCCGTCAACCGTGACGTCATGCGCGTTCACGCAGAGAGGGGAGTCAGAATCTGCCGCGGAGTCGGAAAATGGCACAACACCGCCATCAACAGGATGGTTCTCAGTGGTTTTGAAGTTTTGTTCATAAATTAGATTTGGAAAGGAGTGACTGGTAAAGAATGGTTTGAAATCTAGCTCACGGTAAACGCTGAGAAAATCTCTGAAAGGAATGAGAACTAATAGAACTGAACAGACACAGTTATTAATGCATTTGATAAATCATACATTTGGTATCTACAAAAACATGGAGTCATGAAATCACATTTCATCATTTCATCAACAGAAATCATGCGCTACACTTCCAAAGTTTAGTTGATCCATAGTTCTCAAGAACCGGAAAAAGAGCAAATATTCCGTCAAAGTGCCATGTCAAAATACAGATCATGTGATGCCAGCGCATCATTTTGAGCAGTTTTATTGTGTTAAAAGGCATCTTAGAGAGAGAATAAAATCATCTGAAATCATGCGCTACACTTCCGAAGTGTAGATCTATCCATAGTTCTCAAGAACCGGAAAAAGAGCAAATATTCCGTCAAAAGTGCCATGTCAAAATACAGATCATGTGATGCCAGCGCATCATTTTGAGCAGTTTTATTGTGTTAAAAGGCATCTCAGAAAGAGAATAAAATAATCTGAAATCATGCGCTACACTTCGGAAGTGTGGATTGATCCATAGTTCTCAAGAACCGGAAAAAGAGCAAATATTCCGTCAAAAAGTGCCATGTCAAAATACAGATCATGTGATGCCAGCGCATCATGTTGAGCAGGTTTATTGTGTTAAAAGGCATCTCAGAAAGAGAATAAAATAATCTGAAATCATGCCCTACACTTTCGAAGTGTAGATTGATCCATAGTTCTCAAGAACCGGAAAAAGAGCAAATATTCCGTCAAAAAAGGCTGTGTCAAAATACAGATCATGTGATGCCAGCGCATCATTTTGAGCAGTTTTATTGTGTTAAAAGGCATCTCAGAAAGAGAATAAAATAATCTGAAATCATGCGCTACACTTCCGAAGTGTAGATTGATCCATAGTTCTCAAGAACCGGAAAAAGAGCAAATATTCCGTCAAAAAGTGCCATGTCAAAATACAGATCATGTGATGCCAGCGCATCATTTTGAGCAGTTTTATTGTGTTAAAGGCATCTTAGAGAGAGAATAAAATCATCTGAAATCATGCGCTACACTTCCGAAGTGTAGATTGATCCATTGTTCTCAAGAACCGGAAAAAGAGCAAATATTCAGTCAAAAAGTGCCATGTCAAAATACAGATCATGTGATGCCAGCGCATCATTTTGAGCTGTTGTATTGTGTTAAAAGGCATCTCAGAAAGAGAATAAAATCATCTGAAATCATGCGCTCCACTTCAGAAGTGTAGATTGATCCATAGTTCTCAAGAACCGGAAAAAGAGCAAATATTCAGTTAAAAGTGCCATGTCAAAATACAGATCATGTGATGCCAGCGCATCATTTTGAGCAGTTTTATTGTGTTAAAAAACATCTCAGAAAGAGAATAAAATAATCTGAAATCATGCGCTACACTTCCGAAGTGTAGATTGATCCATAGTTCTGAAGAACCGGAAAAAGAGCAAATATTCCGTCAAAAAGTGCCATATCAAAATACAGATCATGTGATGCCAGCGCATCATTTTGAGCAGTTTTATTGTGTTAAAAGGCATCTTAGAGAGAGAAAAAAAAATCATCTGAAATCATGCGCTACACTTCCGAAGTGTAGATTGATCCATAGTTCTCAAGAACCGGAACAAGACCAAATATTCCGTCAAAAAGTGCCATGTCAAAATACAGATCATGTGATGCCAGCGCATCATTTTTACCAGTTTTATTGTGTTAAAAGGCATCTC
This sequence comes from Danionella cerebrum, assembly GCA_007224835.1. Taxonomy (NCBI): domain Eukaryota; kingdom Metazoa; phylum Chordata; class Actinopteri; order Cypriniformes; family Danionidae; genus Danionella; species Danionella cerebrum. Next base: position 19,007 of record SRMA01004878.1, read on the forward strand.
AGAAAGAGAATAAAATAATCTGAAATCATGCGCTACACTTCCGAAGTGTAGATTGATCCATAGTTTTCAAGAACCGGAAAAGAGCAAATATTCCGTCAAAAAGTGCCATGTCAAAATACAGATCATGTGATGCCAGCGCATCATTTTGAGCAGTTTTATTCTGGTAAAAGGCATCTCAGAAAGAGAATAAAATAATCTGAAATCATGCGCTACACTTCCGAAGTGTAGATTGATCCACAGTTCTCAAGAAACGGAAAAAGAGCAAATATTCCGTCAAAAAGTGCCATGTCAAAATACAGATCATGTGATACCGGCGCATCATTTTGAGCAGTTTTATTGTGTTAAAAGGCATCTCAGAAAGAGAATAAAATAATCTGAAATCATGCGCTACACTTCCAGAGTGTAGATTGATCCATAGTTCTCAAGAACCGGAAAAAGAGCAAATATTCCGTCAAAAAGTGCCATGTCAAAATACGAATCATGTGATGCCAGCGCATCATTTTGAGCAGTTTTATTGTGTTAAAAGGCATCTCAGAAAGAGAATAAAATAATCTGAAATCATGCGCTACACTTCGAAGTGTAGATTGATCCATAGTTCTCAAGAACCGGAAAAAGAGCAAATATTCCGTTAAAAAGTGCCATGTCAAAATAAAGATCATGTGATGCCAGCGCATCATTTTGAGCAGTTTTATTGTGTTAAAAGGCATCCCAGAAAGAGAATAAAATAATCTGAAATCATGCGCTACACTTCCGCAGTGTAGATTGATCCATAGTTCTCAAGAACCGGAAACAGAGCAAATATTCCGTCAAAAAGTGCCATGTCAAAATACAGATCATGTGATGCCAGCGCATCATTTTGAGCAGTTTTATTGTGTTAAAGGCATCTCAGAAAGAGAATAAAATAATCTGAAATCATGCGCTACACTTCCGAAGTGTAGGTTGATGCATAGTTCTCAAGAACCGGAAAAAGAGCAAATATTCCGTCAAAAAGTGCCATGTCAAAATACAGATCATGTGATGCCAGTACATCATTTTGAGCAGTTTTATTGTGTTAAAAGGCATCTCAGAAAGAGAATAAAATAATCTGAAATCATGCGCAACACTTCAGAAGTGTAGATTGATCCATAGTTCTCAAGAACCGGAAAAAGAGCAAATATTCCGTCAAAAAGTGCCATGTCAAAAATACAGATCATGTGATGCCAGCGCATCATTTTGAGCAGTTTATTGTGTTAAAAGGCATCTCAGAAAGAGAATAAAATAATCTGAAATCATGCGCTACACTTCCGAAGTGTAGATTGATCCAGTTCTCAAGAACCGGAAAAAGAGCAAATATTCCGTCAAAAAGTGCCATGTCAAAATACAGATCATGTGATGCCAGCGCATCATTTTCCGCAGTTTTATTGTGTTAAAAGGCATCTCAGAAAGAGAATAAAATAATCTGAAATCATGCGCTACACTTCCGAAGTGTAGATTGATCCATAGTTCTCAAGAACCGGAAAAAAAGAGCAAATATTCCGTTAAAAAGTGCCATGTCAAAATACAGATCATGTGATGTCAGCGCATCATTTTGAGCAGTTTTATTGTGTTAAAAGGCATCTCAGAAAGAAAATAAAATAATCTGAAATCATCGCTACACTTCCGAAGTGTAGATTGATCCATAGTTCTCAAGAACCGGAAAAAGAGCAAATATTCCGTCAAAAAGTGCCATGTCAAAATACAGATAATGTGATGCCAGCGCATCATTTTGAGCAGTTTTATTGTGTTAAAAGGCATCTCAGAAGAGAATAAAATAATCTGAAATCATGCGCTACACTTCCGAAGTGTAGATTGATCCATAGTTCTCAAGAACCGGAAAAAGAGCAAATATTCGTCAAAAAGTGCCATGTCAAAATACAGATCATGTGATGCCAGCGCATCATTTTGAGCAGTTTTATTGTGTTAAAAGGCATCTCAGAAAGAGAATAAAATAATCTGAAATCATGGCTACACTTCCGAAGTGTAGATTGATCCATAGTTCTCAAGAACCGGAAAAAGAGCAAATATTCATTCAAAAAGTGCCATGTCAAAATACAGATCATGTGATGCCAGCGCATCATTTTGAGCAGTTTTATTGTGTTAAAGGGCATCTCAGAAAGAGAATAAAATAATCTGAAATCATGCGCTACACTTCCGAAGTGTAGATTGATCATAGTTCTCAAGAACCGGAAAAAGAGCAAATATTCCGTTAAAAAGTGCCATGTCAAAATACAGATCATGTGATGCCAGCGCATCATTTTGAGCAGTTTTATTGTGTTAAAGAGCATCTCAGAAAGAGAATAAAATAATCTGAAATCATGCGCTACACTTCTGAAGTGTAGATTGATCCATAGTTCTCAAGAACCGGAAAAAGAGCAAATATTCCGTCAAAAAAGTGCCATGTCAAAATACAGATCATGTGATGCCAGCGCATCATTTTGAGCAGTTTTATTGTGTTAAAAGGCATCTCAGAAAGAGAATAAAAATAATCTGAAATCATGCGCTACACTTCCGAAGTGTAGATTGATCCATAGTTCTCAAGAACCGGAAAAAGAGCAAATATTCCGTTAAAAAGTGCCATGTCCAAATACAGATCATGTGATGCCAGCGCATCATTTGAGCAGTTTAATTTTGTCAAAAGGCATCTCAGAAAGAGAATAAAATAATCTGAAATCATGCGCTACACTTCCGAAGTGTAGATCGATCCATAGTTCTCAAGAACCGGAAAAAGAGCAAATATTCCGTCAAAAAGTGCCATGTCAAAATACAGATCATGTGATGCCAGCGCATTTTTTTGAGCAGTTTTATTGTGTTAAAAGGCATCTCAGAAAGAGAATAACATAATCTGAAATCATGCGCTACACTTCCGAAGTGTAGATTGATCCACAATTCTCAAGAACCGGAAAAAGAGCAAATATTCCGTCAAAAAGTGCCATGTCAAAATACAGATCATGTGATGCCAGCGCATCATTTTGAGCAGTTTTATTGTGTTAAAAGGCATCTCAGAAAGAAGATAAAATAATCTGAAATCATGCGCTACACTTCCGAAGTGTAGATTGATCCATAGTTCTCAAGAAACGGAAAAAAAGCAAATATTCCGTCAAAAAGTGCCATGTCAAAATACAGATCATGTGATGCCAGCGCATCATTTTGAGCAGTTTTATTGTGTTAAAAGGCATCTCAGAAAAGAGAATAAAATAATCTGAAATCATGCGCTACACTTCCGAAGTGTAGATTGATCCATAGTTCTCAAGAACCGGAAAAGAAGCAAATATTCCGTCAAAAAGTGCCATGTCAAAATACAGATCATGTGATGCCAGCGCATCATTTTGAGCAGTTTTATTGTGTTAAAAGGCATCTCAGAAAGAGAAATAAATAATCTGAAATCATGCGCTACACTTCCGAAGTGTAGATTGATCCATAGTTCTCAAGAACCGGAAAAAGAGCAAATATTCCGTTTAAAAAGTGCCATGTCAAAATACAGATCATGTGATGCCAGCGCATCATTTTGAGCAGTTTTATTGTCTTAAAAGGCATCTTAGAAAGAGAATAAAATAATCTGAAATCATGCGCTACACTTCCGAAGTGTAGATTGATATATAGTTCTCAAGAACCGGAAAAAGAGCAAATATTCCGTCAAAAAGTGCCATGTCAAAATACAGATCATGAGATGCCAGCGCATCAATTTGAGCAGTTTTATTGTGTTAAAAGGCATCTCAGAAAGAGAATAAAATAATCTGAAATCATGCGCTACACTTCAGAAGTGTAGATTGATCCTTAGTTCTCAAGAACCGGAAAAAGAGCAAATATTCCGTCAAAAAGTGCCATGTCAAAATACAGATCATGATGCCAGCGCATCATTTTGAGCAGTTTTATTGTGTTAAAAGGCATCTCAGAAAGAGAATAAAGAAATCTGAAATCATGCGCTACACTTCCGAAGTGTAGATTGATCCATAGTTCTCAAGAACCGGAAAAAAAACAAATATTCCGTCAAAAAGTGCCATGTCAAAATACAGATCATGTGATGCCAGCGCATCATTTTGAGCAGTTTTATTGTGTTAAAAGGCATCTCAGAAAGAGAATAAAATAATCTGAAATCATGCTACACTTCCGAAGTGTAGATTGATCCATAGTTCTCAAGAACCGGAAAAAGAGCAAATATTCCGTCAAAAAGTGCCATGTCAAAATACAGATCATGTGATGGCATCGCATCATTTTGAGCAGTTTTATTGTGTTAAAAGGCATCTCAGAAAGAGAATAAAATACTCTGAAACCATGCGCTACACTTCCGAAGTGTAGATTGATCCATAGTTCTCAAGAACCGGAAAAAGAGCAAATATTCCGTCAAAAAGTGCCATGTCAAATACAGATCATGTGATGCCAGCGCATCATTTTGAGCAGTTTTATTGTGTTAAAAGGCATCTCAGAAAGAGAATAAAATAATCTGAAATCATGCGCTACACTTCCGAAGTGTAGATTGATCCATAGTTCTCAAGAACCGGAAAAAAGAGCAAATATTCCGTCCAAAAGTGCCATGTCAAAATACAGATCATGTGATGCCAGCGCATCATTTTGAGCAGTTTTATTGTGTTAAAAGGCATCTCAGAAAGAGAATAAAATAATCTGAAATCATGCGCTACACTTCCGAAGTGTAGATTGATCCATAGTTCTCAAGAACGGGAAAAAGAGCAAATATTCCGTCAAAAAGTGCCATGTCAAAATACAGATCATGTGATGCCAGCGCATAATTTTGAGCATTTTTATTGTGTTAAAAGGCATCTCAGAAAGAGAATAAAATAATCTGAAATCATGCGCTACACTTCCGAAGTGTAGATTGATCCATAGTTCTCAAGAACCGGAAAAAGAGCAAATATTCCGTCAAAAAGTACCATGTCAAAATACAGAACATGTGATGCCAGCGCATCATTTTGAGCAGTTTTATTGTGTTAAAAGGCATCTCAGAAAGAGATAAAATAATCTGAAATCATGCGCTACACTTCCGAAGTGTAGATTGATCCATAGTTCTCAAGAACCGGAAAAAGAGCAAATATTCCGTTAAAAAGTACCATGTCCAAATACAGATCATGTGATGCCAGCGCATCATTTTGAGCAGTATTATTGTGTTAAAAGGCATCTTAGAGAGAGAATAAAATCATCTGAAATCATGCGCTACACTTCCGAGTGTAGATTGATCCATAGTTCTCAAGAACCGGAAAAAGAGCAAATATTCCGTCAAAAAGTGCCATATCCAAATACAGATCATGTGATGCCAGCGCATAATTTTGAGCAATTTTATTGTGTTAAAAGCCATCTCAGAAAAAGAATAAATACATCTGAAATCATGCGCTACACTATAGAAGTTTAGATTATCCATAGTTCTCAAGAACCGGGAAAACGAGCAAATATTCCGTGGCAAAGTGCCAAGTCCAAATACAGATCATGTGATGCCAGCGCATCATTTTGAGCAGTTTTTTTGTGTTAAAAGGCATCTCAGAAAGAGAATAAAATAATCTGAAATCATGCGCTACACTACCGAGGTGTAGATTGATCCATAGTTCTCAAGAACCGGAAAAAGAGCAAATATTCCGTCAAAAAGTGCCATGTCAAAATACAGATCATGTGATGCCAGTGCATCATTTTGAGCAGGTTTATTGTGTTAAAAGGCATCTCAGAAAGAGAATAAAATAATCTGAAATCATGCGCTACACTTCCGAAGTGTAGATTGATCCATAGTTCACAAGAACCGGAAAAAGAGCAAATATTCCGTCAAAAAGTGCCATGTCAAAACACAGATCATGTGATGCCAGTGCATCATTTTGAGCAGTTTTATTGTGTTAAAAGGCATCTCAGAAAGAGAATAAAATAATCTGAAATCATGCGCTACACTTACGAAGTGTAGATTGATCCATAGTTCTCAAGAACCCGGAAAAAGAGCAAATATTCCGTCAAAAAGTGCCATGTCAAAATACAGATCATGTGATGCCAGCGCATCATTTTTGAGCAGTTTTATTGTGTTAAAAGGCATCTCAGAAAGAGAATAAATAATCTGAAATCATGCGCTACACTTCCGAAGTGTAGATTGATCCATAGTTCTCAAGAACCGGAGCAAGAGCAAATATTCCGTCAAAAAGTGCCATGTCAAAATACAGATCATGTGATGCCAGCGCATCATTTTGAGCAGTTTTATTGTGTTAAAAGGCATCTCAGAAAAAGAATAAAATAATCTGAGATCATGCGCTACACTTCCGAAGTGTAGATTGATCCATAGTTCTCAAGAACCGGAAAAAGAGCAAATATTCCGTCAAAAAGTGCCATGTCCAAATACAGATCATGTGATGCCAAAGCATCATTTTGAGCAGTTTTATTGTGTTAAAAGGCATCTCAGAAAGAGAATAAAATAATCTGAAATCATGCGCTACACTTCCGAAGTGTAGATTGATCCGTAGTTCTCAAGAACCGGAAACAGAGCAAATATTCCGTCAAAAAGTGCCATGTCAAAATACAGATCATGTGATGCCAGCGCATCATTTTGAGCAGTTTTATTGTGTTAAAGGACATCTCAGAAAGAGAATAAAATAATCTGAAATCATGCGCTACACTTCCGAAGTGTAGATTGATCCATAGTTCAAGAACCGGAAAAAGAGCAAATATTCCGTCAAAAAGTGCCATGTCAAAATACAGATCATGTGATGCCTGCGCATCATTTTGAGCAGTTTTATTGTGTTAAAAGGCATCTCAGAAAGAGAATAAAATAATCTGAAATCACGCGCTGCACTTCCGAAGTGTAGATTGATCCATAGTTCTCAAGAACCGGAAAAAGAGCAAATATTCCGTTAAAGGGTGCCATGTCAAAATACAGATCATGTGATGCCAGCGCATCATTTTGAGCAGTTTTATTGTGTTAAAAGGCATCTCAGAAAGAGAATAAAATAATCTGAAATCATGCGCTTCACA
>SRMA01004881.1:0-12679 GCA_007224835.1 Danionella cerebrum
TACACTCTCTAAGATGACTAACTTGCCAATAAGAAAAGTAAGCTTGATGCTCTAGCTTTTACTGTCCTGTTTTAACACTTTTCTTCTGTGTGGAATCAGTTTCTCATTTCCAAGCGTTTAAAGACAACAGATGACACTGAACTTCATACTGCAGTGCATGAGTTCTAGGAAGATTATAGTCCTTTTAAGATTGCCAAACATCACATCAAGACTTAAAGAACATGATGTGCATGCTTTTACTGTTCTGTCGTTAAACTTTTCAAGTTAAGATAAAACACATGCTAAAAAAGTCCCCAGAGTCAAAAAGAAAGAACTGATTAAAATTGTACTTATTACTAAAACAAACAAGATCTAATGCAGCTATACAGTCTCTAAGATGACTAACTTGCCAATAAGAACAGTAAGCTTGATGCTCTAGCTTTTACTGTACTGTTTTAACACTTTTCTTCTGTGTGGAATTAGTTTCTCATTTCCAAGCGTTTAAAGACAACAGATGACACTGAACTTCCATACTGCATTGCATGAGTTCTAGGGAGATTATAGTCCTTTTAAGATTACCAAACATCACATCAAGACTTAAAGAACATGATGTGCATGCTTTTACTGTTCTGGCGTTAAACTTTTCATGTTAAGATAAAACACATGCTAAAAAAGTCCCCAGAGTCAAAAAGAAAGAAATGATTAAAATTGTACTTTATTACTAAAACAAACAAGATCTACAGCTATACACTCTCTAAGATGACTAACTTGCCAATAAGAGAAGTAAGCTCGATGCTCTAGCTTTTACTGTCCTGTTTTAACACTTTTCTTCTGTGTGGAATCAGTTTCTCATTTACAAGCATTTAAAGACAACAGATGACACTGAACTTCCATACTGCAGTCCATGAGTTCTAGGAAGATTATAGTCCTTTTAAGATTGCTAAACATCACATCAAGACTTAAAGAACATGATGTGCATGCTTTTACTGTTCTGTCGTTAAACTTTTCAAGTTAAGATGTAACATGTGCTAAAAAAAGTCCCCAGAATCAAAAAGAAAGAACTGATTAAAATTGTACTTTATGACTAAAACAAACAAGATCTAATGCAGCTATACAGTCTCTAAGATGACTAACTTGCCAATAAGAACAGTAAGCTTGATGCTCTAGCTTTTACTGTCCTGTTTTCACACTTTTCTTCTGTGTGGAATCAGTTTCTCATTTCCAAGCGTTTAAAGACAATAGATGACACTGAACTTCCATACTGCAGTGCATAAGTTGTAGGAAGATTATAGTCCTTTTAAGATTGCCAAACATCACATCAAGACTTAAAGAACATGATGTGCATGCTTTTACTGTTCTGTCGTTAAACTTTTCAAGTTAAGATAAAACACATGCTAAAAAAGTCCCCAGAGTCAAAAAAAAAGAAATGATTAAAATTGTACTTTATTACTAAAACAAACAAGATCTAATGCAGCTATACACTCTCTAAGATGACTAACTTGCCAATAAGAACAGTAAGCTTGATGTTCTAGCTTTTACTGTCCTGTTTTAACACTTTTCTTCTGTATGGAATCAGTTTCTCATTTCCAAGCGTTTAAAGACAATAGATGACACTGAACTTCCATACTGCAGTGCATGAGTTCTAGGAAGATTATAGTCCTTTAAAGATTGCCAAACATCACATCAAGACTTAAAGAACATGATGTGCATGCTTTACTGTTCTGTCGTTAAACTTTTCAAGTTAAGATGTAACATGTGCTAAAAAAGTCCCAGAGTCAAAAAGAAAGAACTGATTAAAATTGTACTTTATTACTAAAACAAACAAGATCTAATGCGGCTATACACTCTCTAAGATGACTAACTTGCCAATAAGAACAGTAAGCTTGATGCTCTAGCTTTACTGTCCTGTTTTAACACTTTTCTTCTGTGTGGAATCAGTTTCTCATTTCCAAGCGTTTAAAGACAATAGATGACACTGAACTTCCATACTGCAGTGCATAAGTTCTAGGAAGATTATAGTCCTTTTAAGATTGCCAAACATCACATCAAGACTTAAAGAACATGATGTGCATGCTTTTACTGTTCTGTCGTTAAACTTTTCAAGTTAAGATGTAACATGTGATAAAAAAAAGTCCCCAGAGTCAAAAAGAAAGAACTGATTAAAATTGTACTTTATTACTAAAACAAATAAGATCTAATGCAGCTATACAGTCTCTAAGATGACTAACTTGCCAATAAGAAAAGTAAGCTTGATGCTCTAGCTTTTACTGTCCTGTTTTAACACTTTTCTTCTGTGTGGAATCAGTTTCTCATTTCAAAGCGATTAAAGACAACAGATGACACTGAACTTCCATACTGCAGTGCATGAGTTCTAGGAAGATTATAGTCCTTTTAAGATTACCAAACATCACTTCAAGACTTAAAGAACATGATGTGCATGCTTTTACTGTTCTGTCGTTAAACTTTTCAAGTTAAGATAAAACACATGCTAAAAAAGTCCCCAGAGTTAAAAGAAAGAACTGATTAAAATTGTACTTTATTACTAAAACAAACAAGAACTAATGCAGCTATACACTCTCTAGGATGACTAACTTGCCAATAAGAACAGTAAGCTTGATGCTCTAGCTTTTACTGTCCTGTTTTAACACTTTCTTCTGTGTGGAATCAGTTTCTCATTTCCAAGCGTTTAAAGACAACAGATGACACTGAACTTCCAAACTGCAGTGCATGAGTTCTAGGAAGATTATAGTCCTTTTAAGATTGCCAATAATTACATCAAGACTTAATAAACATGATGTGCATGCTTTTACTGTTCTGTCGTTAAACTTTTCAAGTTAAGATGTAAAAAGAAAAAAAAAAGTCCCCAGAGTCAAAAAGAAAGAACTGATTAAAATTGTACTTTATTACTAAAACAAACAAGATCTAATGCAGCTATACACTCTCTAAGATGACTACTTGCCAATAAGAAAAGTAAGCTTGATGCTCTAGCTTTTACTGTCCTGTTTTAACACTTTTCTTCTGTGTGGAATCAGTTTCTCATTTCCAAGCGTTTAAAGACAACAGATGACACTGAACTTCCATACTGCAGTGCATGAGTTCTAGGAAGATTATAGTCCTTTTAAGATTGCCAAACATCACATCAAGACTTAAAGAACATGATGTGCATGCTTTTGCTGTTCTGTCGTTAAACTTTTCAAGTTAAGATGTAACATGTGCTAAAAAAGTCCCAAAAAAAAAAAAGAAAGAACTGATTAAAATTGTACTTTATTACTAAAACAAACAAGATCTAATGCAGCTATACAGTCTCTTAGATGACTAACTTGCCAATAAGAACAGTAAGCTTGATGCTCTAGCTTTTACTGTCCTGTTTTAACACTTTTCTTCTGTGTGGAATCAGTTTCTCATTTCCAAAGCGTTTAAAGACAATAGATGACACTGAACTTCCATACTGCAGTGCATGAGTTCTAGGAAGATTATAGTCCTTTTAAGATTGCCAAACATCACATCAAGACTTAAAGAACATGATGTGCATGCTTTTACTGTTCTGTCTTTAAACTTTTCAAGTTAAGATAAAATACATTCTAAAAAAGTCCCCAGAGTCAAAAAGAAAGAAATGATTAAAATTGTACTTTATTACTAAAACAAACAAGATCTAATGCAGCTATACACTCTCTAAGATGACTAACTTGCCAATAAGAAAAGTAAACTTGATGCTCTAGCTTTTACTGTCCTGTTTTAACACTTTTCTTCTGTGTGGAATCAGTTTCTCATTTCCAAGGGTTTAAAGACAATAGATGACACTGAACTTCCATACTGCAGTGCATGAGTTCTAGGAAGATTATAGTCCTTTTAAGATTGCCAAACATCACATCAAGACTTAAAGAACATGATGTGCATGCTTTTACTGTTCTGTCAGTAAACTTTTCAAGTTAAGATAAAACACATGCTAAAAAAGTCCCCAGAGTCAAAGAGAAAGAAATGATTAAAATTGTACTTTATTACTAAAACAAACAAGATCTAATGCAGCTATACACTCTCTAAGATGACTAACTTGCCAATAAGAACAGTAAGCTTGATGCTCTAGCTTTTACTGTCCTGTTTTAACACTTGTCTTCTGTGTGGAATCTGTTTCTCATTTCCAAGCGTTTAAAGACAACAGATGACACTGAACTTCCATACTGCAGTGCATGAGTTCTAGGAAGATTATAGTCCTTTAAGATTGCCAAACATCACTTCAAGACTTAAAGAACATGATGTGCATGCTTTTACTGTTCTGTCGTTAAACTTTTCAAGTAAAGATGTAACATGTGCTAAAAAAGTCCCCAGAGTCAAAAAGAAAGAACTGATTAAAATTGTACTTTATTACTAAAACAAACAAGATCTAATGCAGCTATACACTCTCTAAGATGACTAACTTGCCAATAAGAACAGTAAGCATGATGCTCTAGCTTATATTGTCCTGTTTTAACACTTTTCTTCTGTGTGGAATCAGTTTCTCATTTCCAAGCGTTTAAAGACAACAGAAGACACTGACCTTCCATACTGCAGTGCATGAGTTCTAGGAAGATTATAGTCCTTTTAAGATTGCCAAACATCACATCAAGACTTAAAGATTATGATGTGCATGCTTTTACTGTTCTGTCGTTAAACTTTTCAAGTTAAGATGTAACATGTGCAAAAGAAGTCCCCAGAGTCAAAAAGAAAGAACTGATTAAAATTGTACTTTATTACTAAAACAAACAAGATCTAATGCAGCTATACAGTCTCTAAGATGACTAACTTGCCAATAAGAACAGTAAGCTTGATGCTCTGGCTTTTATTGTCCTGTTTTAACACTTTTCTTCTGTGTGGAATCAGTTTCTCATTTCCAAGCGTTTAAAGGCAATAGATGACACTGAACTTCCATACTGCAGTGCATGAGTTCTAGGAAGATTATAGTCCTTTTAAGATTGCCAAACATCACATCAAGACTTAAAGAACATGATGTGCATGCTTTTACTGTTCTGTCTTTAAACTTTTCAAGTTAAGATAAAATACATGCTAAAAAAGTCCCCAGAGTCAAAAAGAAAGAACTGATTAAAATTGTACTTTATTACTAAAACAAGCAGGATCTAATGCAGCTATACACTCTCTAAGATGACTAACTTGCCAATAAGAAAAGTAAGCTTGATGCTCTAGCTTTTACTGTCCTGTTTAACACTTTTCTTCTGTGTGGAATCAGTTTCTCATTTCCAAGCGTTTAAAGACAACAGATGACACTGAACTTCCATACTACAGTGCATGAGTTCTATGAAGATTATAATCCTTTTAAGATTGCCAAACATCACATCAAGACTTAAAGAACATGATGTGCATGCTTTTACTGTTCTGTCGTTTAACTTTTCAAGTTAAGATAAAACACATGTAAAAAAGTCCCCAGAGTCAAAAAGAAAGAACTGATTAAAATTGTACTTTATTACTAAAACAAACAAGATCTAATGCAACTATACACTCTCTAAGATGACTAACTTGCCAATAAGAACAGTAAGCTTGATGCTCTAACTTTTACTGTCCTGTTTTAACACTTTTCTTCTGTGTGGAATCAGTTTCTCATTTCCAAGCGTTTAAAGACAGCAGATGACACTGAACTTCCATACTGCAGTGCATGAGTTCTAGGAAGATTATAATCCTTTTAAATTTGCCAAACATCACATCAAGACTTCAAGAACATGATGTGCATGCTTTTACTGTTCTGTCGTTAAACTTTTCAAGTTAAGATGTAACAAGTAAAAAAAAAGTCCCCAGAGTCAAAAAGAAAGAACTGATTAAAATTGTACTTTATTACTAAAACAAACAAAATCTAATGCAGCTATACTGTCTCTAAGATGACTAACTTGCCAATAAGAACAGTAAGCTTGATGCTCTAGCTTTTACTGTCCTGTTTTAACACTTTTCTTCTGTATGGAATCAGTTTATCATTTCCAAGCGTTTAAAGACAACAGATGACACTGAACTTCCATACTGCAGTGCATGAGTTCTACTAAAGATTATAGTCCTTTTAAGATTGCCAAACATCACATCAAGACTTAAAGAACATGATGTGCATGCTTTTACTGTTCTGTCGTTAAACTTTTCAAGTTAAGGTGTAACCTGTGCTAAAAAAGTCCCCAGAGTCAAAAAGAAAGAACTGATTAAAATTGTACTTTATTACTAAAACAAACAAGATCTAATGCAGCTATACAGTCTCTAAGATGACTAACTTGCCAATAAGAACAGTAAGCTTGATGCTCTAGCTTTTACTGTCCTGTTTTAACACTTTTCTTCTGTGTGGAATCAGTTTCTCATTTCCAAGCGTTCGGAGACAACAGATGACACTGAACTTCCATACTGCAGTGCATGAGTTCTAGGAAGATTATAGTCCTATTAAGATTGCCAAACATCACATCAAGACTTAAAGAACATGATTGTGCATGCTTTTACTGTTCTGTCGTTAAACTTTTCAAGTTAAGATAACACACATGCTAAAAAAGTCCCCAGAGTCAAAAAGAAAGAACTGATTAAAATTGTACTTTATTACTAAAGTAAACAAGATCTAATGCAGCTATACAGTCTCTAAGATGACTAACTTGCCAATAAGAGAAGTAAGCTTGATGCTCTAGCTTTTACTGTCCTGTTTTAACACTTTTCTTCTGTGTGGAATCAGTTTCTCATTTCCAAGCGTTTAAAGACAACAGATGACACTGCAGTGCATGAGTTCTAGGAAGATTATAGTCCTTTTAAGATTGCCAAACATCACATCAAGACTTTAAGAACATGATGTGCATGCTTCTACTGTTCTGTCGTTAAACTTTTCAAGTTAAGATGTAACATGTGCTAAAAAGTCCCCAGAGTCAAAAAGAAAGAACTGATTAAAATTGTACTTTATTACTAAAACAAACAAGATCTAATGCAGCTATACAGTCTCTAAGATGACTAACTTACCGATAAGAACAGTAAGCTTGATGCTCTAGCTTTTACTGTCCTGTTTTAACACTTTTCTTCTGTGTGGAATCAGTTTCTCATTTCCAAGCGTTTTAAAGACAACAGATGACACTGAACTTCCATACTGCAGTGCATGAGTTCTAGGAAGATTATAGCCCTTTTAAGATTGCCAAACATCACATCAAGACTTAAAGAACATGATGTGCATGCTTTTACTGTTCTGTCGTTAAACTTTTCAAGTTAAGATAAAACACATGCTAAAAAAGTCCCCAGAGTCAAAAAGAAAGAAACGATTAAAATTGTACTTTATTACTAAAACAAACAAGATCTAATGCAGCTATACAGTCTCTAAGATGACTAACTTGCCAATAAGAACAGTAAGCTTGATGCTCTAGCTTTTACTGTCCTGTTTTAACACTTTTCTTCTGTGTGGAATCAGTTTCTCATTTCAAAGCGTTTAAAGACAACAGATGACACTGAACTTCCATACTGCAGTGCATGAGTTCTAGGAAGATTATAGTCCTTTTAAGATTGCCAAACATCACATCAAGACTTAAAGAACATGATGTGCATGATTTTACTGTTCTGTCGTTAAACTTTTAGAGTTAAGATAAAACACATGCTAAAAAAGTCCCCAGAGTCAAAAAGAAAGAAATGATTAAAATTGTACTTTATTACTAAAACAAACAAGATCTAATGCAGCTATACACTCTCTAAGATGACTAACTTGCCAATAAGAAAAGTAAGCTTGGTGCTCTAGCTTTTACTGTCCTGTTTTAACACTTTTCTTCTGTGTGGAATCAGTTTCTCATTTCCAAGGGTTTTAAAGACAATAGATGACACTGAACTTCCATACTGCAGTGCATGAGTTCTAGGAAGATTATATAGTCCTTTTAAGATTGCCAAACATCACATCAAGACTTAAAGAACATGATGTGCATGCTTTTACTGTTCTGTCGTTAAACTTTTCAAGTTAAGATGAAGCACGTGCTAAAAAAGTCCCCAGAGTCAAAAAGAAAGAACTGATTAAAATTGTACTTTATTACTAAAACAAACAAGGACTAATGCAGCTATACAGTCTCTAAGATGACTAACTTGCCAATAAGAACAGTAAGCTTGATGCTCTGGCTTTTACTGTCCTGTTTTAACACTTTTCTTCTGTGTGGAATCAGTTTCTCATTTCCAAGAGTTTAAAGACAACAGATGACACTGAACTTCCATACTGCAGTCCATGAGTTCTAGGAAGATTATAGTCCTTTTAAGATTGCCAAACATCACATCAGGACTTAAAGAACATGATGTGCATGCTTTTACTGTTCTGTCGTTAAACTTTTCAAGTTAAGATGTAACATGTGCTAAAAAAGTCCCAGAATCAAAAAGAAAGAACTGATTAAAATTGTACTTTATTACTAAAACAAACAAGATCTAATGCAGCTATACAGTCTCTAAGATGACTAACTTGTCAATAAGAACAGTAAGCTTGATGCTCTAGCTTTTACTGTCCTGTTTTAACACTTTTCTTCTGGTGTGGAATCAGTTTCTCATTTCCAAGCGTTTAAAGACAATAGATGACACTGAACTTCCATACTGCAGTGCATGAGTTCTAGGAAGATTATAGTCCTTTTAAGATTGCCAAACATCACATCAAGACTTAAGAACATGATGTGCATGCTTTTACTGTTCTGTCGTTAAACTTTTCAAGTTAAGATAAAACACATGCTAAAAAAGTCCCCAGAGTCAAAAAGAAAGAAATGATAAAAATTGTACTTTATTACTAAAACAAACAAGATCTAATGCAGCTATACACTCTCTAAGATGACTAACTTGCCGATAAGAAAAGTAAGCTTGATGCTCTAGCTTTTACTGTCCTGTTTTAACACTTTTCTTCTGTGTGGAATCAGTTTATCATTTTCCAAGCGTTTAAAGACAATAGATAACACTGAACTTCCATACTGCAGTGCATGAGTTCTAGGAAGATTATAGTCCTTTTAAGATTGCCAAACATCCCATCAAGACTTAAAGAACATGATGTGCATGCTTTTACTGTTCTGTCGTTAAACTTTTCACGTTAAGATGTAACATGTGCTAAAAAAGTCCCCAGAGTCAAAAGAAAGAACTGATTAAAATTGTACTTTATTACTAAAACAAACAAGATCTAATGCAGCTATACACTCTCTAAGATGACTAACTTGCCAATAAGAAAAGTAAGCTTGATGCTCTAGCTTTTACTGTCCTGTTTTAACACTTGTCTTCTGTGTGGAATCTGTTTCTCATTTCCAAGCGTTTAAAGACAACAGATGACACTGAACTTCCATACTGCAGTGCATGAGTTCTACTAAGATTATAGTCCTTTTAAGATTGCCAAGCATCACATCAAGACTTAATGAACATGATGTGCATGCTTTTACTGTTCTGTCGTTAAACTTTTCAAGTTAAGATGTAACATGTGCTAAAAAATTCCCCAGAGTCAAAAAAGAAAGAACTGATTAAAATTGTACTTTATTACTAAAACAAACAAGATCTAATGCAGCTATACAGCCTCTAAGATGACTAACTTGCCAATAAGAACAGTAAGCTTGATGCTCTAGCTTTTACTGTCCTGTTTTAACACTTTTCTTCTGTGTGGAATAAGTTTCTCATTTCCAAGCGTTTAAAGACAATAGATGACACTGAACTTCCATACTGCAGTGCATGAGTTCTTGGAAGATTGTAGTCCTTTTAAGATTGCCAAACATCACATCAAGACTTAAAGAACATGATGTGCATGCTTTTACTGTTCTGTCGTTAAACTTTTCAAGTTAAGATAAAACACATGCTAAAAAAAGTCCCCAGAGTCAAAAAGAAAGAAATGATTAAAATTGTACCTTATTACTAAAACAAACAAGATCTAATGCAGCTATACACTCTCTAAGATGACTAACTTGCCAATAAGAAAAGTAAGCTTGATGCTCCAGCTTTTACTGTCCTGTTTTAACACTTGTCTTCTGTGTGGAATCTGTTTCTCATTTCCAAGCGTTTAAAGACAACAGATGACACTGAACTTCCATACTGCAGTGCATGAGTTCTACTAAGATTATAGTCCTTTTAAGATTGCCAAACATCACATCAGGACTTAATGAACATGATGTGCATGCTTTTACTGTTCTGTCGTTAAACTTTTCAAGGTAAGATGTAACATGTGCTAAAAAAAGTCCCCAGAGTCAAAAAGAAAGAACTGATTAAAATTGTACTTTAGTACTAAAACAAACAAGATCTAATGCAGTTATACAGTCTCTAAGATGACTAACTTGCCAATAAGAACAGTAAGCTTGATGCTCTAGCTTTTACTGTCCTGTTTTAACACTTGTCTTCTGTTGGAATCAGTTTCTCATTTCCAAGCGTTTAAAGACAACAGATGACACTGAACTTCCATACTGCACTGCATGAGTTCTAGGAAGATTATAGTCCTTTTAAGATTGCCAAACATCACATCCAGACTTAAAGAACATGCTGTGCATGCTTTTACTGTTCTGTCGTTAAACTTTTCAAGTTAAGATGTAACATGTGCTAAAAAAAAGTCCCCAGAGTCAAAAAGAAAGAACTGATTAAAATTGTACTTTATAACTAAAACAAACAAGATCTAATGCAGCTATACAGTCTCTAAGATGACTAACTTGCCAATAAGAACAATAAGCTTGATGCTCTAGCTTTTACTGTCCTGTTTTAACACTTTTCTTCTGTGTGGAATCAGGTTATCATTTCCAAGCGTTTAAAGACAATAGATGACACTGAACTTCCATACTGCAGTGCATGAGTTCTAGGAAGATTACAGTCCTTTTAAGATTGCCAAACATCACATCAAGACTTAAAGAACATGATGTGCATGCTTTCACTGTTCTGTCGTTAAACTTTTCAAGTTAAGATAAAACACGTGCTAAAAAAGTCCCCAGAGTCAAAAAGAAAGAACTGATTAAAATTGTACTTTATTACTAAAACAAACAAGATCTAATGCAGCTATACAGTCTCTAAGATGACTAACTTGCCAATAAGAACAGTAAGCTTGATGCTCTAGCTTTTACTGTCCTGTTTTAACACTTGTCTTCTGTGTGGAATCAGTTTCTCATTTCCAAGCGTTTAAAGACAACAGATGACACTGAACTTCCATACTGCAGTGCATGAGTCCTAGGAAGATCATAGTCCTTTTAAGATTGCCAAACATCACATCAAGACTTAATGAACATGATGTGCATGCTTTTACTGTTCTGTCGTTAAACTTTTCAAGATAAAACACGTGCTAAAAAAGTCCCCAGAGTCAAAAAGAAAGAACTGATTAAAATTGTACTTTATTACTAAAACAAACAAGATCTAATGCAGCTATACACTCTCTAAGATGACTAACTTGCCAATAAGAAAAGTAAGCTTGATGCTCTAGCTTTTACTGTCCTGTTTTAACACTTTTCTTCTGTGTGGAATCAGTTTCTCATTTTCAAGCGTTTAAAGACAATAGATGACACTGAACTTCCATACTGCAGTGCATGAGTTCTCGGAAGATTATAGTCCTTTTAAGATTGCCAAACATCACTTCAAGACTTAAAGAACATGATGTGCAATGCTTTTACTGTTCTGTCGTTAAACTTTTCAAGTTAAGATGTAACATGTGCTAAAAGTCCCCAGAGGCAAAAAGAAAGAACTGATTAAAATTGTACTTTATTACTAAAACAAACAAGATCTAATGCAGCTATACACTCTCTAAGATGACTAACTTGCCAATAAGAACAGTAAGCTTGATGCTCTAGCTTTTGCTGTCCTGTTTTAACACTTTTCTTCTGTGTGGAATCAGTTTCTCATTTCCAAGCGTTTAAAGACAATAGATGACACTGAACTTCCATACTGCAGTGCATAAGTTGTAGGAAGATTATAGTCCTTTTAAGATTGCCAAACATCACATCAAGACTTAATGAACATGATGTGCATGCTTTTACTGTTCTGTCGTTAAACTTTTCAAGTTAAGATGTAACATGTGCTAAAAAAGTCCCCAGAGTCAAAAAGAAAGAACTGATTAAAATTGTACTTTATTACTAAAACAAACAAGATCTGATGCAGCTATACACTCTCTAAGATGACTAACTTGCCAATAAGAAAAGTAAGCTTGATGCTCTAGCTTTTACTGTCCTGTTTTAACACTTTTCTTCTGTGTGGAATCAGTTTCTCATTTCCAAGCGTTTAAAGACGACAGATGACGCTGAACTTCCATACTGCAGTGCATGAGTTCTAGGAAGATTATAGTCCTTTTAAGATTGCCAAGCATCACATCAAGACTTAAAGAACATGATGTGCATGCTTTTACTGTTCTGTCGTTAAACTTTTCAAGTTAAGATGTAACATGTGCTAAAAAAGACCCAAGAGTCAAAAAGAAAGAACTGATTAAAATTGTACTTTATTACTAAAACAAACAAGATCTAATGCAGCTATACGGTCTCTAAGATGACTAACTTGCCAATAAGAACAGTAAGCTTGATGCTCTAGCTTTTACTGTCCTGTTTTAACACTTGTCTTCTGTGTTGAATCTGTTTCTCATTTCCAAGCGTTTAAAGACAACAGATGACACTGAACTTCCATACTGCAGTGCATGAGTTCTACTAAGATTATAGTCCTTTTAAGATTGCCGAACATCACATCAAGACTTAATGAACATGATGTGCATGCTTTTACTGTTCTGTCGTTAAACTTTTCAAGTTAAGATAAAACACGTGCTAAAAAA